>PVJO010007972.1:0-78091 GCA_004026905.1 Hystrix cristata | reverse complement strand
TCCATTGTGTAGAAAAACCACATCTTCTTTAGCCATTCATCAGTTGTTGGGCATTTAGGTTGTTTCCAAGACTTAGCTATTACAAATTGTGCTGCTATGAACATGGTTGTGCATATATCACTGTGATATAATGATTTTAATTCTTCTGGGAAGATACCCAGCAGAGGAATAGCTGGGTCAAATGGAACCTCTAGTTGTAATTTTCTGGGACCACATCCTATTAAAAGGCTTTTGCACGGCAAAAGAAATTACTAATAGAGTAGGCGAAAAATCACAAACTGGGAGAAAATTTTTGCCAGCTGTCCCTCAGACAAAGGTCTAACATCCAGAATATATAAAGAACTCAAAAAAGATCAAACCCCCCCAAATTTAAAGACCCTATCCAAAAATGGGCATCTGAAATGAATAAACATTTCTCAGATGAAGAAATAAAAATGGCAAATAAATATATGAAAATATGTTCAACATCATTGGTCATTCGAGAGATGCAGATCAAAACAACACTAAGATACCATCTCACTCCAGAAAGAATAGCTGTTATCAAGAAATCTCAACCTTTTTTGAAGCAAAAGTTCTTCTAGTGAAAACTATAACCCCTGTCTTCAGAAAAACTATTTCATGCTGATATGCACCCATAAGATACACCATTTGTAGGTTTTCTAGACCACTGTCTCAAAACGATATTGAATGCCCTAGGCTTTTGAATATGGTTGAGAAAGTCTTAAATACTCTGGAAATTCTCTTGCTAGACCACCAAAGTGCTATATACCTCAATGATATAGTGTTGTTTTCTTCACTGGGATTATTTTCATTGATTTTATTTTTTTTGATGATGATGATTGTGTAAATTGAAGTACACTGCCATAAAGCTCTTTGCTGTAGTTACCTTAAGGAGGATTTTGTTCATTATGTCACACAGTATTCTCTTCATGATAAACTTCAAATGCGATGATTAAAAGTCAGACCTCACTGTGTTTCTCTTGAATGAATGATTTGCCTCTGTCTTATGGGCAATTACGAATGATGTATCTGTTCCTTTCTTTAGATTCACAGCTGGAAAGCCAAGAGCTATCTCCGGCCTGTTGCTGGTGAGTATTTAGGATGTAAAATTCTTTTTGTGCACTAAAGTCATTATAGACTTCTCTTTCCCTTGGTCCTAACCTTATATCTACTTCTTATTGATTATATATTGTTTTGAAGTTTTTTTAGTAAATGGCACAAGAATTCAAAGAGGGAAGAAATGTAAGATAGAACGAAGGAACAAAAATGAGAAGAAAGGGGATTTTTCAAGGATTACATTCTATTGCATTCAATTTCTTTCAAAACAGACAAATCTTTAAAGCTCAATACTTTAAAATTCCATAAGGCTTTAGAAAATTTAGGCTGAAACAAAAATGTAATAAAAATTATTTTGTTGATTGTAAAATCACCCAAATCACCAAAACTCCTTAACTTTATTTAGAATGTATCAGACATGCATACTCAGATTCCCCTTCACTTCTGTTTAGCTGCCTTGTTTACCTCTAAACATATCAACGTGGCTGGGTGCTAAGCGGTAACACAAGGGCAGTGATAAAATCAATCATATGGAGATCCTCTTCAGTAGTAAGAGTTCACTTTAGGCTGCAGAAGTTATTAGCAAGAAATATCTTCTGGGAAAATTTCAACTTTCAATATTGCTACAAAATAAGACATTATTTATTACAAAATATCTTGACTAGTTTCTACCAATATGCATTGATTTCTTCACACAGGGTCACTTACCAAAATATTGATTAGTTTACAATATTTATGATTTTGATATAAATACAAGCTCTTCAGTTATTGTCAACAGTGTTACACATTTTTACCCTGTTAGCATTTAATGCTGCTCTTCTACCTGCCATTAAAAAAGCTGGATCTGTACTAATAATTTACACCTTTTGTTGTAAGTTTTCTTTTGGTTTTGCACCCAATCTTGTTCTTTTATATGTCATAGAAATGTTAGGGATAAATTTCCTTTTTTAAAAATTTTCTTTCAGCAGCATTACGTCATAAGCATTGCCTAATTTTATAAAGCATCCGTAGATCAGGGATCTGGCATATGTTATTTTATTTTTAAAAACAAATTTCCAGTAAATGCAGTTTTCGGTTTATACTTATGAAGTAAAAATGTCAAGATGACTCAAAAACAATACATTAAATTGCAAATGAACTTTACAGATTTGATTTGGCAAAGATAGCCCAAGATTCAATGAGACGGAGTGTCTGCAATACGCCTGAGTGAGCAGTCAGTGAGCACCGACGAAGACAACGTCAAAGGCCAGACTCACACCACTGATGCAAATACCCTGGGGTGGAATTCACTCAATAGCATGAAGCAATTTTTCAAAAATAAAGTCAAAGCATGCATGAAATGTTACTGAAATGTCTCCTCTAATGAGAATTTCTGTGAGGAACAAGCTGTGAAAAGCATACATAGAGAAAAGGCAAAAAAACAAATTAATTATTCTACACAGGCCCCTTCTCCTTTTTCTAAGACAGCCCCCTCCAGAGAGAAGAACCAAAGAGTCTAACCACCATGATGAAGTTTCATCAAGCAACACATGTGAGAGGATGAAAGTCCTTGATGTAAGATGGTCCAGATTTTGGAATTGAGATGTGAGGTGACAGCCTTTTAAGCATCAGTAGGCATCCCACGATGTGATCACAAAGAGATTCTCAGTCAAGGAAGACTATGCTGTCGAGCATACTGAAATACGTGAAACAGAAAAATATTGTTACACTATAAAAGGATATAACTCAGTGAGAAAAATGATTTTGAGTCTTAAGTGGTAACCAAGCGCAAGAAATATCTTTATTACGCAAATTGCAGAGTGAAGAAAAGAAATACTTCAATGCAAATCCAAATAAACTCAATCTATAACGGAAGAAAGCAGATTCATGTTGGTGGGATAAGTGGGGATTGGCTGGGAAGAGACAGAAGAAAATATTTTGTGACAGTGAAAGTATTAAGTGTTATATACACCGTGGTAACATGGGTGTGTATACATGTCAAAGTGGATTGAACTCCACACTTAAAATGCAGGCAATTTATTGTATATGAATTAAATTTCAGTAATATCCTCAAACGCCAGTTTAAAAAGAATTGGGATTTGCTCATTTTTTAAAAAAAACTAACCCAGCATTTAAAAAATTCTGAAATTGTATCACCCAAAATATCACTTAGACAAGTTTTTTCCATGTAAATATTTTTAAATGTTTATATATTTTTATTGCATCCTATTATTTCATTTCAATATCTTTGTTTGGGGTGCTGAGGGTTGAATTTAATATCTATCGAGATGAGTGAAAAAGAGATTTTTCTCTATAGCTATCCTGTTTTCCCTGAAACATTAATTAAATTTTCCTTATTTATTGGAAATGATACCTCCATTATAATTAATTTCCCACATGTGCTTGGTTTTATTTCTGTACTATTTATTCTGTTCCATTAGTTTACACATTTATTTTCCTTTGCTCTTTTCTGCATGGTTTTTAGCTTTATTAATTTAGTTTTAAGAACATTTTGAGGTCTAGAGGAACATCTTATTACTCTTCTCAGAACTCTAACAACTTGTTTCTCAGGTTTTTATTTCTATACTATTTGCTATCTTCATCCAAGCTGAAAGATTAACAAAAACAAATACAAAAGCAATATGAAGCCTGTATGTCACGATTCTGGCGCTAATAACAAAGAATGTGTAAGTTGACTTAGGTATTAAAATATCTTAAAATCTTGAGATTTGTTATCTATAAATAGGGCAAACATATTGAAATATTTATTTGCATCCTTAACTTTACAATTTGTGTAATAAAGACATTTCTGGTGCTTGGTTACACTTAAGACTCAGTCATTTTTTTCCCTCGGTGGGTTTTATTCTTTAATATTGTAATGATTTTTTCCTATTTCACATCTTTCATTTTGGCCAACTTTTCTGATAGTCAGACTCAGTACATTTTAGTACACTTTTGCCTATCTTGTTACCTTAAACTTTTCTGAACTACTTCATTTTAGCAAGATTTATGATTAGCTTGTAGTTGGAAATACAACAGAGCCCGTGTGTGTGTGTGTGTGTGTGTGTGTGCGCGCGCGCGTGCACGTGCGTGTGTATTTGTAATATCTCATCATATTTATTTTCAGAAAGAATGAGATTTCTTGTCGGACCTGGAGGACATCCTGTAACTCTGGGCTACATAGTAAGTTCAAGGCCAGCCTGAACTACATAGTGAGACACTGTCCCCAAAAAATCAAAAAACAAACAAAAACCAAATATAATTTTTTTTAATTCTGACATCTTATATTTTCACTTTTTATTTTAATGATTGTTTTCTGTTTCAACCATTTGTAACATGATCTGTAATTTGTGTCTATGCCCATTTTCCTAAAGTAGGTATTTTACTAGCATTCACTAACACTATTTCTCACAATATACTTCTATTTCTCAGTTTATCAGCTTTAGAAATAAAGCAGTATATTAAAACTAATACAATACAAATTCTTGTATTAGTGAAAAACTTTTTTGGTAAGTTATTGTAATCCAACCTAATATCATTTATATAAAAAGGGGAATTTGATAGAAAGCTATTGTAGGTTCGATGGATGACTTCATTACTCATATCATAGGAAGACGAGAAATATAGCGAGGCTTCTGGAATTACAGGGAATAAGAATTTCATTGTGGTTGGCATTTCATTTTCCTTCTGTCTGTGGGTTAATTTAATTCTTTTTCTTCCATATTACAGAATAAAATAGCTTTTACATTTTACTTCTTTCTTAATTTTAGTTTATTCATACATGTATGTTGTACATGTTTACATGCCTTGTGGGAAGCTGGTACATGTACATAGCACAACTTGAGTATATATACTCTTTTTTTCTTGTGAGAGAGAGTCTCACTGTGTAGTCCAGGCTGACCTCAAACTCGTGGGAATCCTCCCACCTCAGCCTCTGGAATGCTGGAATTACAGGCATGTGCCACCATGCCCGGCTCATAGCACATCTTAATTTCTTTATTCATCCCCTTTGTCCCTTCCATCCTTCCCTCTTCCACCCATCTCTTGATTCCCTTCTTTTTTTTTATTTTCGGACATGTTTGAGGCACATAATTTTTATAATCCTCGTGTGTACATGTACATAGAATATCCCATTTCTTTTTTTTTTTCCTACTCCACATCCCTTCCTTCCCTTCCCCACCCTCCATCTCTTGATCCCTTTCCCCTTTGAGAATGAACTATCTCCCTACTTCCTGTAATCTATCTTTAATTTTGCTCTTTAATTTTACTGTGGTTTTGCCATCTGGCTCTTGCTCTCTCCAGATTCCATCCCCAAAACGCTTCACAAAAGCCACTGCATCTGCATGGTCGGGTGGCCTCTCTAGACTAATCAGTGTGACCGCCCTTGATGCAGCCATGATTTCTGCCACCATCGTGTGGCAGGCGGGCCGGGGTGGTGTGTGGTTTGGAGACAGCAGAGGTTTGGCGGATGAAAAGTGTGCGCTGTTCTCTCACCACAACCCCACTCCTCTGTCACCCAGTAACTAATTCATTTTGGGACCTTTTGGCTTTATATTTTTTCCTAGTATGTGGCCTTCTGGCCTTCTTTTTACAAAAGAAAATATACAAAGTATGTTTCTTTCCTACACTATAAAAAAGGAGGGATGAAACAACAGGTTAAGAGAAGCAAATGTGTGTGTAGATGTGTGCGTGAGAGAGAGAGAGAGAGAAAGAGAGAGAGGGAGAGAGAGAACAGAGAAAGACTTAGCATTTGAATCCAGGATTGAAGTTTTTAAAAGCCATATTAGTACAGCTAATTTCTAAAGTGCATTTATACCTAGCATCAAAGTGAATAAATTTTTATAACTTTTGCCTGGCAGGGGTGTGTGTGTGTGTGCATGTGTGTGTGTGTGTGTGTGTGTGTGTTATCAGTTGCTGGAGTCCTTTTCCTTATCTCCAGAAATTTTGTTCCTATTTGCTTGAAAACGAGAAGGCTCATCAGACTGAATTCTCAGATACTCAGACACTCATGAATTGTCTCCACAACACCATGCTGTCCCCTGAGCTGGAAAGTGCATATTGTTCTTGGTGTCTTTTATCAATCATCAAAATTCTACTATATCTTCTTACTATTCTTTGTGAATTCTGTCTTAGTTACCTTTCTAGAGTCAGTGGTTTGCAAGAGAACAGATTTAATGCAGGACAAGAACAAGTTACAACATTCACACACAAGCCAAATGCAGGAAGAGAGCAGAACAGCTATCTCTGCACTGGAGGCCTGGAAGAGCCAATCAAGAGCTGGAAGCTCATGGCAATGGCCGATGTACGTCTGTGTCTGCACTAAATGATTGAAGAGGAAATCTCCACTGGAATCGGGACACAATACTCACAGCAGAGATGAAGACCAGCACTCCCCTGGAGCTAACAGCAGCCATCCTGGATGACACCAAGGCCTCGAGCTCCTGTGACAAGAACAGCCGAGCTCCTTTCTGGAGAACCAGCCACAACAGAGCTTCTCTTGGGAAACAGCCGGCTCCTATCTCCTGTTCCTTTATGTTGTGTCAGCAATAACCTTCAGGTGGATCATCTACAACCAGAATCACACCAACTCAGTCCAGCTGGATGTTCCTGCTCAAGTTGACCATATCAGTCCACCACAAATTCTGAATAGGAATTTTGATTTTTCCTTACAGGGAAGTGGGAGATTCCCCTGTTTAGAATTTTTAGAATTCTTTAGAATTTTTTTATTTATTTTCCCTTGTGAATTTTCAAATTTTTGTCTTGAAATGATATCTGCTACTGATGTTATGCGCAGTTTATATAGATAGCATTAACTCTTTGTTCTGCATTTTGTCAAAATTGTCTCTGCATTTGCTCTTAATTTTTGAACAAACATCTTAGGCTACTCTCTGCTATGCTGGTTATCTTCACTCTCAGATGTCACTGTCTGCCTATTTACCTTCTGTTCCTCTCCTCATTGGGAACAGTAATCCAATTTAAGCTTCAGTCTTCTCACTGTCTGTCTTATGTACCCAGAGACTTATCTACAAAGCCTGATTTTTCAGTAAGGACCCTCTACCATCATGGAATCCCTGGTATTACTGGAACCCAGTTCAGAGCTGTATCCATTTGTGCGGTTGCTTTTCAGTAGTTCCAAAATGTGTGCTACAAGCAGCGAGCATTTCTGGCTGCAATAACAGATGCTGATGTAGCTCAGTGCTTTTCTGGTCAAGCACTTTGGAACAGACTCTCTCCCTTCCCTGACATACCTTACAGGAGTTACCATGTATCTTACAGCACTTCTGCATCTGCTTCTAATTTCCTCAATACATAAGATTCAATCAGATCTCTGCTTATTGAAGCCACAACCACAGTGTATAAAGCTCTTCAGCAAACAGAATTTATGACTGAATCACAAACATAAGAGATGACATGCATGTATGACAATAAAGTGTGGAAGGACCACTTGTTTTTCAGATCGGGTCAGGCAAATGCCTTATGTCTCCCCACTTTATCTCAACACAAGGACATACCTAGGATGTGTGAGGATACATATTTGTTGCAGGGCCCTATCCTGTAAGAAAAAAGCTGGCTAAAATGTTTTATAAAATTCAAGGGCACAAATAAGGGATAGTGGTCTTTTCATGGATATTTTGTGTAGAAAGAGAGCACCTAAGTGTTTCCTATGAATACATCTGAAATTCTTCATTCTAAATGAAAAAACCTCATTATCAGCCTCTTTCTGGTGGCACAATATCATATAATTCCAAGATGGAATAGATCCTTCTCTGCAGAAGTGTTCTGACTGTCCTCTCAGAACTGGTATTTTACCACAGAGAATCTGTAGACAAAAGTCATAGAGTTGCTGAGGCATTTGATCAACCCTATCTATTATCTAGCTGATCAGGGAACACTTGAGAGGGAAGAAACATGACTAGGATCCATGCAAGTCTCATCTAAGCCAGTCGCTTCTGTCCAAATAGTACTGCCAGGCCCAGCCAGCTCCACACATGGGATTAAGATTTAGCACATTTCATAGAAAGGGATTCAAAGTGAGGGGCTCTGTGAGACATCCTGGGTCAAGGAGAACTACTCTAGTGTCTACACCCCTGAGAATCTATTTCTTATCATCTGTCTCTTAAATTAGCTTGGGAGTTAATTTTTTTGAAGTTGTCAAGCGCTAAAAATATGTAAGTAACTTAAGCAATGAGAGTTTGTTGAAAGGATGCTTTAGGCTTTTTACTCTAGATTCTGCTTTCTAGTGCCTTTTTCTCCTGAGGCCCCTCGTAGGAGTAATTCTCCATCTCTCTCCCTTCATCTCAAATTCTCACCCCCAAACAGGACAGATTTAATAAGACCAGTTGTTTATCATCTGCTTAAAATGTGATACACAGTGAGTAGAGCAGGGTTGGTTTCCCTGAGAATCTCTTGCCTTGTTTCACAAAGAAAACTGTGTTTAATGGGCATGCTGAGCCCTCTGGACTCACTCAATTGTCAGGCACCATACCCGAAATGTCTGGACAGAGCAGAACTCTTGATACTTTTAGCCCAAATTGTCTCCCAAAAAGGCAGTCCTGACTTGCCCCCAGAACATGTGGGAGTCTTCCTTTCCTCCTACATTTGCCAAAAGAGAGGCCATTCATTCTCTTCTAAATGGTTAGCTCACATGTTTGATGAAAATGCTCAAGCATTGTTTAAACTTGCATTAGAACTTTCTCATTAGAACACTGATTATTTTAGCAAAAATTTGCTAATCAAATAATTATTTTTTGTGAATTATCTGTTTTAGTCTTTTATTTCTTTCTTTATTTAGAAGTGTTTTCTGTACACTTGTGTGGGCTAATCACAGTCTTAAAGATTTTTTTGTCTATATTTACACTAACAGTTTTTTCTGTCTTTCTTAATATTTTCATTTTGGTTTTGGCTTTTTTCTTTTTAAACTTTGGATAAATTTATCTTTTGAAAAACAGATTTGAGGATGTTTTTAATAGGGTCAGAGCTACTAATATTTCCTTTTTTAATTTATTACATTCCTTTGACTCTTAAAAAGAATCCTTTTGTTACTTCATCTACTTGGTAAACATATATTAAATAATTCTGAAATTTAAATTCACGTTTTAAACAAATAACTTACTATTCTTCTCTTTATATTAATTCATTGAAAAATTTTGTTAAATTTATTTGTGATTTTACAAATATTTTGTTATACATTTTTAGATAAAAAGGATTTGTTTCTCAGTCTACCCATTACGAAGAATGGTTTAGCAGGCTTTTATTTCCAATGAATTTTAATAAGTTCAAAACTCCATAGTACAATGTTTCTTCACCTGTATTGTTTTTCTTACTCATATATTAGTTTTTTTCTTTTTGCCTTTTAGGAGAGTTTTTAGTACTCAACAAACCGAATCAAAATTGACATTAATTTAATAATAAACAAAACATTTCAAATACAACAAATGCAACTAGTTTTTGCTCTAATTTCACATTTCATAAACTGCACAATATTTATAAGATACTCATTTTGATCGTTTTACAAGGACTAGGCAGCAGCCAACAATTCTACCAGATAGTTAAACACACCAGAGAGTTTCTGCTCTCATTTCTCTCATTTTGAAGACATAAAGCAGTTTGTACTGTCATCACAAATTCTAGAAAAAAATATAATTTGCCTATTTCTCATGTTAAACCTTAAGAATGACATGTAAGTTAAAAATAGTCTTCTTCTTAAGTTAACACTGAAGTCTTACTTGGCTATATTACAACTTCTAAATTTCCTTATTTAAAAACCAACCTACTTCAAATTGGTTGCTCTGTTAGCTTGTCTGTTTGCTTTCTTCCTTTTCTCCTTCTTTCCTTCCTTTCTCACATACTTAGAGAGCTTTATATAGACATTATGAAGAGTAATTTCTCTTACAATGGATAGTACAAGCTATATGATATTAACAATGAAAATGCTATATAAAAGAATCACTTATGTAAAAACTTTTATATTTTATTAGTATATGTTTGTGGTACATAATAAATACATTCATCACGGGGTATGGGTACATATACACATCGCATCTTGATAAAAAATTTTATATTCTTGAGCCCTGTTCAGACAGTGTTAGCTGGAGTCACTGTGCCCCAAAAACTAAGATAAGAAAATGTTTTCGTCACTGGCAATCCCAACATTCTGAAAAGTGTACAAACAGAAACATAAACTAAATATTTGGTATATCAAAAACTGAGCCACAGGCTTTTTGAGTGAATTCCTGTCCAGTGAATTCCTGTCCTTAAATACAAAGGGCAGCCGCTGACACTGGTGCACACCTGTGAACTCCGTAAATAACGATCTGCACAGATGACCACATGGCATGATTTAATCACTGCGCAGACGCTAAAGAGCAGGTGAGGCTGGAATTCAGAGAGAGTAAACAAGGGATGGTGCCTGATCGCTAAAGTTCATCCAGGTGAGCTCCTCGCGTTTGACCGTGGCTGTCCACCACAGGCTGTCTCCCCAGTGACTCATCTTTGTCTGCAAAGTCACACGAGGAGATCCCCAGATAAAGTACTTTCCCTATTACCAGCTCCAGGTCTAAGAAAGCAAACTGGTCCCTTGAGAGAAATTTGAGCCAGATATTAAAACAAAAATTTTTTGCAGGTCAAATCAAGTGGATGTGATGTTGTTGCTTTTGCAATATCATCACTACAATAGTGATGAAAAGTTAAATCCTCGTGATAAACCCAAGGATTTTACTTTAATGATGTTAATAATTATTTTTGGGAAAAAACCAAAAGGAGTATATTGGGGGAAAAAAAAAAACTGTCAGAGCATCCTACTTCAGTAAGAGTTCAGCTTTCTTGATTCTCAAAAATGAGTGGGATCAAGGAATTTTAAGAACTCCTATTTTGTTTTTATTTCGTGCCTATATGAAGTCATATGATTCAATTCTCATTCAGAAGAAAGTAAAATTACAATCCCTTAGATTTTGTTTAAAAGCAACCAGTGACTTTTTCCTCTTTGCAGTCACTTTGGAAATTGAATGAAGGGCGTAAACCACAAATATCGCGTTCTAATTTTAATCTAGAACACAGGCACTGCGTGATAGCTGATTCTAGATTAGACTCACGATCTTTAATAAGCCTCACCTTGCACACACAATGTATAAATACGTAACAATTCTGGAAAATACTACTTTTTGTCTGGCATAGGGGGAAACATGTGTTTAAAGAAAACGCGTCTTATATTGTAATGCCCAGTTTATGAGCGTATTCAACTTGGAAACTCATTCGTCATCTGGGTCTCGCCCTCGAAATGGTGCTTAGCCGGGTTTCCCTTCACGGAAAGACAAGAAGAGGACACACCCGGCGGCCTGCTCAGCAGTCTGGGAAGGCCTTGATGATGGACTCGTAGGCCGGCGGGGGCGGCGGGGCCAGGCCGGCCCAGCGGAGATCGGGCCGGGCCGGGCCGTGCGCGGTGCCGGCGGGCGCGGAGGAGCTGGGCACCGGCAGGGTCACCAGCTGGCTGTCCGTCTCCACGTGGAGCGGCGGGCACTGCAGAAACGGGTGGAAAGTCGAGCCCCTGAAGCTTGACTTCCTCGGGAAGGAGTTGGCCAGTTCCAGGGAAGCTTGGCGCTGGAAGGTGAGGCTGGCCAGGCTGAGGTTGCTGCGCCGCTCGCAGCCGCTGTGGCGGTAGAAGCCGGTTCTGCTGAGGCCGAGGCCGTGGGAGGCCCGCGGGCGGCGGCCGGAGCTCCGCGGCGAGATGGGCGCGCTGGCTCTCCGCCGAGACAGGTAGGCCAGCAGCGCCCAGGCCAGCCCGCCGACCACCAGCCCGATGGCCATGGAGACCGTGAAGGCCGCTATGAGATTATCTGAAACGAAGCAAACCAGGGGCTGGGTTGATTTTAGTTCTTCTGTGCTGGGGATCGAACCCGTGGCCTTACTGAGGCCAGGCAAGCGCTCTACCACTGGGCTCCACCTCCAACCCTACACTGCTTTTTAATTAGGTGTTCAAGGAAAAACACAGAACACAGTATAAACTAATTCATGGAATATAGGATTAAACAAACTTTGATTTAGGGAATAGAAGATGGTGGTAGGTGGACACAGACAAATGTAAGCTGGTAAGGATACACGAATCCATTTATTCAAACAGAAAGATACAAATAACATTATTAGGGCGTTACATTCCAGACTGCTTTTGCTATTTAATTTAATTTAATTTTTTTTTTATATGAGTCTCTTTATGTAGCTCAATCTGCCCTCAAGCTTACTATGTATCCCAGGCTGGCCTCAAACTCAATCTTCCTGCTTCAGTCTCCCTAGTGTTGATATTACAAGCACGAACCACCACAGCTATCATCTTTAACAAGTAAGAAGCAAAAAGGATTTCACTGAGACCATACTTCATCAATTTTTACATGGAGTTGCAAACGTAGTTCAAATATCATTTTCTTTTGATATACAATTGTTGCTAATATGCCAAAATGATAAGGAATTTCATCATCGCTTTGACTTTGCCTTTTCCTCTGTTTGCACTCATCAATCACACTGATTTCTCCCACCTGCAGTTTTCGTGATGCCTCACTTCCTGTGCTCATTCTGAGATAGGAAGTGCTGGTATAGAACCATCTGGCCAGCTGACTGATTTATGTCACACTTCCCAAACTCCCAGACTTTCATATCTCTAGCTCTGTGGTGACACAGCCTGGGCAGAATACTGGGCTCTCTGTATTCTCCCAAATTCCAGTTCATGCTGCTACTGTGCCCTTATGTTGATAATGAAATTCCTGTGCCCTGACTCTCCATATTCTTCACTGTACAATATCCTCCAATTCATAGAATTTATGATTGTTCAGGTTTCCTGTTTTGGAAAGAAAAAATATATTCTTCCCCAGTGGAATGCTACCTTACTACCTCTTGCAAACTAAAAACATGTGCTTGGATGACACTGAGTAACTGAGCCTCTATTTTGAATGGAAAAACTTTCTGGTATTTGGAGACCCACCCCAATTTCCCTCCTTTCACCCCATGCTCCAACCCACAAGTCTTTCAGGACCTCTTACTAGCCCCTAAGCCTGCCATTCTCTGTAAAACTCCGTGTTTCCCCACATATCTTTTCTTGAATCTGGATATAATTTTTAAATCTGTCTGTCTGGTCAATTCATCTTCCTAGATCCATTTCAAGTATTCGTTCTTGAATAAAGACTTCTACACTTCTTGGACAAAAATGAGTTACAGTTATATATAGAGAAAAGCTATTTTCATCTAATTGTTCATGTGGGGATTCTGTATTGAAAGAGCCATAGACTGGAAACTAGCTGATTAGGATTGTAACATTGGGGCAGGTCACAAATTCTTTGCTGTTTCTCCTGTCAAGAGGTAAAGTCTATTTTCTCACTCCTCAAATCTGCCTGGCAGTGATTTACTTTGAGAAATAGGATGCAATGGAACTGAAGCCTTAGTTCAAGCCCAAACTGCAGTAGGCTTTCAGCTTCCATCCTTGCTATTCTGGGAGCCTTCCACTGGGCATATGAATAAAGCCTCTTAGTCTGCTAGATGATAAAATACACAAGGCTTGGTTATCCATATTGCTCTGGCCAAGAGCCTGGTATCCTTACAAGTAAATGGAATCATTTTACATAGTTCAGTTGCTATCAGACTGGAGTAAAGCCAGCAGCAAACCCATCAAGGTGATCAGATCCCAAATTGCCATCCCACAGAACTGTGAGCTAAGAGAACGGTTACTATTTTAAACAGGTATGTTTTGAGGTGAATTGTTGGATAGCAAAAGCTCAAAGGTTTCCACATTCAGCTCTCATCCTAATATCTTCTATGGTTTTTGGGGAATTTGTTAGGACTTCTTGATTTCACATTTTTTTTTAATGAAAGAGTTAGATTATATGATTACCAAGTTTCTTTCTAGCTTATTGTTGTAGTAGTCTGTATTATATAGAAAATTCAGCATACAGAAATAACAAATCAATATTAATCATTACATAAGAATAATCATTGTGGCCCAATTTTAAGATATATTGAAGTGTCTTTTCACCACGTACAGTACTGTCACATCTATGTCTTGTGGAAAAGCAATTATTTCTTGTATTCTTCTTTCACAATTGTCTTTACAAGCAATTATTTTAAAATTCTCTAAAACAATAGTTTATACCAAGTCTAAACATATTCTTTGTAATAATAAGTTCTGAATTATAGGATGCTTTGCTAGACCATGAACTGTTGTCCCCAAATCTACTTCATAAAAATAATATTGAGTCATAGCATTAAACTGCAATCTCTTCAGAGATTTCAGAGTAAGGCTCCAGCTCAAGAAAGCAAATAAACAGACCCTAAAACTAAACTTATTGGTAATATACAATGATTCCCAATTAACTTTATCAGTGCCCAAATATTTGAAACCTAAAATTCTGCTTATAAACAAATTTTAGGAATTCTTTATTGTCAGAGCAATAGCAGGCATGAAAATCATTTCTCAACATTTCTTTCCAAAAATAACAGCAAAATAAACAAAAAACCCCACTCAATATAATTTATCCCTGTTGCATAATTAGAAGACAAACATCCAAACTTCAGGCTACCTAGAAAAGGAATCATGGAAAAGAACTACAGTAAATTATTTCCCATTCTTCCCCCATGAGCCTCTGTGCAGAGGAAGGCTGATTCTGGAAATAGTGTGGAATTAATGAGACAGTATCCTGGTGATGAGCACACACTGACTGAAGGAAAAGGACTTACAAATGTATTTGAACATGGGAGTGAGCAGTCTCAGAAAGCAGAAAGAAGAAGGCAAACACGCAGCAGTAAGAGATCATAGGGCGGGGGATTTAGCTCAGTGGTTAGAGTGCTTACGTACCAAGGGGAAGGCCCTGGGTTAGATCCCCAGCACCAGAAGAGAGAGAGAGAGAGAGAGAGAGAGAGAGAGAGAGAGAGAGAGTGATCATACACTGCACAATTTCATTCACATACAGGCAGCACTATGGTGAAGGAAAGGTTATTGCCTTGCCCAAGGCTGCAGGATAGGAGAGGCGGAGTGAGGCAGAAAGCTAATGGGTACAGGGTGTCTTCCTGAGGGACAAAGATGTTCTTAAACTTGATCGTGGTGATGGTTGCACAAGTCTGTTCTGAAACTACAATAAAAACCATTTAATTCTATGTTTTAAGTGGGCTAATCATATGGAATGTGAATTATATCCTAAAGCTAATTTTAAAAAGAAAGAAAAGATGCGACTTTTAAGAAACCATGCATAACAGCGAAAAGAGTCAAGATGTTAAATAAAACTCAAGTTCTTCGAGACAAAGGAAAAATAAAAAACTATCAAAGAGCACACAACTATTCCCTCACATCTGCCCTATAAAAAACAAGGCAGCCAGTAAGAGAGTCACACTTTACCACACCTAAGACTAATCCTAGGACTGTGCTGTGGACGGGCAAGGATAGAAACTGATATTCACCCTGACAGGAAGAGAGGTGGGAATGTCGGAGCAACGGTAGGGAGATGTGAAATTTGAGTGTCTCTGAGACTATTCATTGGGATGTCAGAGTTAAATAAATATGGGCCTAAAGGAGAAGCTAAAATTATGAATCTTCAGAATACAGGAGAGTTTCCACCATCCATAGGAATCTCTGACACTAAAAGCAAAAGAGTGTTTAAAGGAGTAGAACATAATCTTTCAGGAAAATCAGCATTTAATAGAAATAAACACGGAAACCAAGAACCAATTGGTGAGGAATGAGGAGAAAAGAAAGATTATTAGCGGTGAGTTAAAGAAGAAAAGAATTTTAGGTAGAAGTGCCTAGCTGCCTGTGCCCCAGGGATATTTATGTGCTCATTTGTTTAACATGAAAAACAAGCTATACTAAGTATACAGACAGCAGTGATGAAGAGTCTTAGCCCTGGCGGAGCTCACATTTGAGAAGACTTCAATTAGGATAAGAAAAACATCCTTTAAGCCTGGCAGTGAAGAGGTTGTTGGCCACTGTACCCAGTTGGTTGGGGTCAGATGATGGCAGTCCACAGATACCTAAGTCCCCCTCTTCACTGTGGGCACAAGGCAGCAGTGGAGAAGCTTGGGAAAAGCTACTAATTAGGGGCTTTTCGTCCATTGAGTGATATCGGTGATAGACTGAAGGCAGAGTGGAGAAGACAATGAAGCAACTTTGAACATTTCTGCCATGATTTAGATATGCAATAGCCATATCTTAATCAGGGAAGAGACAGTGAGACTAGGAAAGAACAAACAAACAAACAAACAAACACACAAACACACAAAAAAGCCCTTGGCCACATGAGAGCCAAAGTCAAGAGAATTTAAAATCTGTTTCCTGTGGGATGGGAGGGCTGGGAGAGGCTGACCAATGCCCACTACATTACAACTAGACAGGAATAAGATGCTCTTGTGTGCTATGATTGCATACTAGGGTGACTGTACAGAACAATAATGTACTATAGAGCTCCAAAAATTCTAAGAAAGAATTTTGAATGTTTAACATAAAGAAATCATAAATGTTTGTGGAAATAGATATGTTTAAACTCATTTAAACACGATGTATGAATGTACTGGAACATCATGATACTCCATGAATATGTACAATTTCCATGTTTTTATGTGTCAGTTAAAACCAATTTAATTCAATTTTTCCAAAAGACTGAGGAGATAACACAAAAGATCTTTTGTAATCCATACCCCAAAAAAAAGTCAAAAAGTACAAAATGGAAACCAAGAGAGCAAAAGGAATATAGCGTAAGAGTAAATATCTCACTAGAAAACAAAAGATTATTCTGAAGTTTCATACCAACTCATATACTAGTAGTAAGACATCCAGCTGGTGGTAGTGGGAACTGAGGCAGCAGGGCTCTTGCTCCTAAACTGTCTAAATTATTATGTTATTGTCAAGTAATAATTTGATAACCAGGTTAAATCAAAATGTTTTAGAAAAGCTTTGAGTACTTGCTTACTTCATGGTGTTTACATGCATTTACCATCTTATACAATAATAGCTTCTGAAAAGATTTGATCAATCAAATTTATAATCATTAATTCTTAACTTCCTTTATATTTTGCCACTTTTAATCATGACATAAATTCTGTATTTCACTCCAAAGTGTTTTAACTAAAGTTAATGAAATGCTCCAGGAAAGAACTAAATAAAAATCATGACCTGCCCAAGTACTTCATAGGACCTTGTCTTTTTATTTTTAAAAATAAGTGTATGAGTATAAGCATTTTATTAAATATGATACTTTGGTTTAGAACATTAATTTCATCTTATTTCAGAGGGTTTCAGCAATCTTTATTTTTGTGAGACTAATTAATATAAGTTCACTAATACATTATTTTATATGATTACGTGATCAATTGTCCCTGGAAGAGTTTATTCATTCATAGAATAGTTTATGTGCCAGAAAATCCATGAGTTGATTATCAAAAGAAACAATTTAATCAAAGAATATGAACAAAATCGCTCAGAAATTCTGTCTTCATCTCCTCCAGAATAAATGAATGAAAGATGTCCTGTGGTCCCTTCAGATGTTGCTCCTCTGAGCAGGAAAGGAACGCGGCTGGCAAGGAAGCTAGACAGCAAGCTGTGAGTTCCTTCTTTTTTTTTTTTTTTGGTGCTGGGGATTGAACTCAGGGCCTTGTACTTGGTAGGCAAGCACTTTAACCACTGAGCTAAATCCCCAATCCCTGTGAGTTCCTTCTAAATGCAGAATTCCAGAGATTCAATTTACGATATTTTTAATAAAATTGATTTAAAAATTGATGTTTGGAAGAATATACTTTACAAAAAGCGAACTCATTATTATTATCATAATTATTATTATTGTGGCGCTGGGCATTGAACAGAGTGCCTCATGCCTGCTACACAAGTGGTCTACTGCTAGCCATATCCCTGGATCTTTTAAAAAAATTTTAAAGTTTGAAACAGGCTCTCACTAAGTTGCTAAGGCTGTCCTTGAAATTACAGTCTTCCTGCCTCAACCTCCACAGCAGCTGAGATTACAAGCATGTACCACTATCCCCAACCAATCCTTATTTTTAATTCATTATCCTATTAAACAGCACAGTATCTAATTTCTAACTGAATCTTCATGTCTATTCTGTAAGATAACTACTAATATCTTAGCATTTGCAGTCCATGCACATGGTTGTAATACTTAATACTTAAGCACCCCTGTAAGGGAAATGCTAGTATTATTGCCATTTAATAACTGAGGCAACTGAAAGACATAAGAAACAAACTTACAGTCACACAACCAGTGAAGGGTCCAGTGAGGATTTGACTCCAAGATATTAATCTAAATTGCTTATTTATTTCTTAGGTGTAAGATAAAATATTAATCTAAATTAAAAATAAAGAAACTGCCTAAAATTTAATCAATTTAACATCACAGCCTCTAGCAGTCTGTCATGAACAAAAATACTTGGGAAAATAATGATAAAATAATAGGCGTGTTCTACAGATCTGCTTTTGTGAATCGGTAGCCTCAAGTGAAACGTTTTAAATATCAGCAACTTGAAATATATGATCACTGAGCTGGAGTTTTTAGTTAAAATCCTAAAAAAATTCCCTGACTCAACCTCCTCATCAGATATTGAAACAGAAGCTAAAATTTATGTGGTAGAATTGTGTGGTAGACAGAGATGGTCAATTTAAGCAGGAACGCCCAGCTGGACTGAGTTGGTGTGGTTCTGGGTGTAGAAGATCCACCTGAGGACTGTTGCCAAAACAACATAAAGCTCCCTCAGTGGATTCTAGCTATTACCAGTAATAGTTGTATAACTTACCAAGACTCCTTCTTGCTCGAATAATAAAAGTAACTATACTACTTTCCGAGTCTAAGAGCCTAAAACTGACTATGGTTTTCTGTAAATTCAACCAACACCTCAAATTCTGACCCTCTGTATTAAAATTTGGTACAGGCCGCCATCTGGTGGCCTTTAGTTGGATAATTCTAACATCTGAACGTGATTTTATCAGTGGCAATAGACTGCAACACTGATTCCAACTTCCAAAATTTTGGTAGATATAAGAATCAAAAGCTCACCTTTTACCAAATTGGGCCATTCAGTTCTTGGTATCTCAAAGGAAGATGGTTTAGGCAACGGGAAGACTTTTGGTGAAAGGATTTTTAGGGAGAATAATAATTTAGGGCCAGAAATTTGATTAATTATAAAAATAGAACCACCTCGAGACTATAATTTTAGGTAAAATAAATCAGACACAAGTCTAAATTTACATCATTTCTCTTATGTGAGAAACCCAAAATATAAAGAGCAAAATAAAAGATGGATAACAGAAAATAGGCAGAAAATAAGAACTAGGGAAGAGGATCAAGAGATGGAGGCAGGGAGGGAGAAGAGAGAGGAGGGGAAGGAAGTAAAAATGAATTAAGATGTGTTGTGTACATGTACCAACTCCCCATAAAGAATATAATCATTATGCACTATAAACATGTACCAATAAAAAATAAAAATAACAGTCAAAGAATAAGTATTTTATGAGTTTATTTCATCTGCTGCAAAATCCTATTGGGTTTTTTTCCACAAACAGCCCAGAATTCAAATCTTTTCACTGTCCAAGTGACCACCATCTATATCTAAAATGCTGCAACACTCTTCCAACAGTTCTTCCTGCTTCTATCCTTGCTGCCGTCTCCACTTTCAGCCACACTTTACTCTCAACACAGTTGTCAGAGTGAAGCTTCCAGACTGGAAGTCAAATCATATTACTTTTGTTCTAAACTTCTGATTCTCCCAGAGCAAAGACAAGTTCCTAAAACTGGCCTCCAAGTCCCTACTTAGAGACCCCCTTCCCCACCCGAGCTCATTTCCTCTGCTCTTCCTCTGGGCCCCTGGGCTCCGTCCACTCTTCTCTCCTTGCCGTTTCTTAAGCAGACCAGATGTAATCCTGATTTAGGGCCTTGCACTGGATCAATTCCAGTCGTGAAATCTTTTTGCAGGTGTCTGCATGATTAATTCGAGGTTTGTGTTCATGCGTCACCTTCTCACTGAGGCCTAACCTGGCTCACTCTAAAACTACATCTGTCTTGCCTCTTAGGCCTAACTGGCACTCTTGATTCTTTTCCTAATTATTGGAAATTAGACTTACTAAGGTCTATTTTTTCTCACAACTTTGGAAGTTCCTGTCCTTGACTGGGTGGACCAAACGCTTTTAGGTAGGGTGAGTCGAGGGACAGCACATCACGGCAGGAGGGCAAGGTGTAGCAATGCTACTCACCTCATGGCCAGGAAGCAAAAGAGAAAAGTCAGATAGCAGGGTTCCCCAATCCCCCTCAAAGACATGGCCTGTGACCTGCAGACCACCCACCAGGCCCCGATTCCACCACCTCCCAGTAGAGCCACAGGCTGGGGACTAAGCTTTCACCACATGAACCTTTGGAGGACACTTAAGATCCAAACTACAACTTGCCTATAAATATACAAAACACCAAGAGCAACAAAGCTGGCGACATCGCCCTACTTAATTTCTAAAAACACTACTACAAAGCTAAAGTAATCAGAACAATATGTTACTAGAATTAAAATTTGCATAAAGACTAATGAACAGAATAGAAGTCCCAGAACAAAGCCATGCATTATATTTGACAATGATTAAGAGCATACAATAGGAAAAGGACAGTCTCTTCAAGAAGAGTAATGAGAAAACTGGATATCCACGTGTACAACGATGTGTCGTCTCATACTATAGATAAAAATCAACTCCAAATGGATTCAACACTTACATATAAGATCTGAAATCATAAAACCACTAGAAGGATACATAGGGGCAATTTTTCTTGGCATTGGGCAGAGCACCGATTTGTTGGGCATGAAATTGAAAGCACAGGTATTAAAAGTAAAAACAGAAAAATGGAATGACATCAAAGCACAGAGCTTCTACGCAAGGAAGAAAACTAACAGAATGAGGAGACAATCTGTGAAATGGGAGAAGATATCTGCAAACTGCACACCTGATAAAGGGTTAATATAAAGAACATAAAAGGCACTCATACAACTGAATAGCCAAGAGATGACTTGAGTGAAAAATGAGCAAAATACCCTAAATAGACTTTTCCTCAAAGAATTTAAAAATGTGCTCAGGATCAACTGTTGGTGAAGCTCTGAAGAAAAGGGAACCCTTATACACTGGTGATAGGAAATTGGTACAATTATGGAAATCAGTATACAAGTTCTTTAAAAATTAGAAATAGAACTACCACACAATTCAGCAATACCTCTAGGTATGTTTCCAAAGGTAATGAAATAAATTTCTCTCAAATGTATCTGCATTCCCAAGGTCACTGCGGCATTCCCAAGGTCACTGCAGCATTCCCTCTACAGTCAAAATGAGGAATGAGTCGAAATGTCCATCATCACACGGGTGATAAAGAAATTTAACGATACACAGGCGTGAGCTGCAC
Source organism: Hystrix cristata (assembly GCA_004026905.1). Taxonomy (NCBI): domain Eukaryota; kingdom Metazoa; phylum Chordata; class Mammalia; order Rodentia; family Hystricidae; genus Hystrix; species Hystrix cristata. The sequence continues at coordinate 56,654 of PVJO010007972.1, read as the reverse complement.
CAGTACTTATGTTCTGCAGTACTGCTGACTGAACACAGGACCTTTGCATTGAGCTACATGAGCTAAAACTGGCCCCGAAGTCCCTACGAGCCCTTCCGAGCTCATTTCCTCTGCTCTTCCTCTGGGCCACTGGGCTCATGTATTCTTCTCTCCTTGCCATTTCTTAAGCAGCCCACTGTTTCTATTTTGAGAAAGGGTCTCACTAAGTCACTAAGTTGCCTATAAGAGTCTATTACCTAGTGACACCACAGCAGTCTTTGTGTGTGTAAGTACATTATATGATGGTTGTGCAAGAACAAAGTTGCCCAACGAACTGACGATGCATTTCTCAGAACACGTTCTTGTCATTAAGAGATGCAGGACTGTATTTGTGTGTGCACATTATAGAGTAATGGAATATCATAATTCTTAAAAATAAAAATGGAAATTCTGTCATTTGCAACAATATAGTTGAGAAGATATTATGATAAATGAAATAAGTCAAGCACAGAATTGATGGTTGTTCAGTACAGAATTCTTCAAATGGTTCTGCATATTTAAACATTTTCATAATTAAGTATTGAGGAAATGTGAGGGAATATATAAACAAGTTTTATACAATATATTTAGAAATTTAATTTAAATAAATGAACTACAGTAACTATCAGAAAACACAAACTAACGTAACTATCAGAAAGATTAGTAGAAAATCAGAGTGGTCTGCTGCTGTTAACAAAATCGAATGTGTCACCCATGTTTACTGCAGTGTGCACAATACCTAATACCTTAGATTCACAATACCTAAACTCTGGAAGCAGCATAGGTGCCCATCAACAGATGAATGGATAAGGGAAAGGTGGTGTGTATATACACAGTGGAGTATCATTCACCCATAAAGAAGAATGAAATCTCATGTCTTCTGCAGAAAAAATGGATGGAACTAGATATCATCATGTTAAGCAACATAATCCAGACAAAGAAAAGTATATATGTTTTCTTAGAGGTAGAATCAGAGAGAGAGAGAGAGAGAGAGAGAGAGAGAGAGAGAGAGAGAGAGAGAAAGGCACGACATGAAAATAGAAGAAAGACTAATTGTGAAGAAGGGAATAAAGGGGAAAAAGGGGAAAAGAATTCTGGGGGTTTGCAAAAGATCTAAATATGTTATATACATGTATGAATATCCCCAAAACAAAACTCATTTTGGATAACTAATTCTGGTTAGTAAGTTAAAAAAAATTGTGTTATTTAAAACCTTCCAATTAAAATTACTATATATAATTAGACAACTGAACTTTTCCATACTTTTAAACAATAAGCAAATCCAGTCTCGCACAAACTTGTTTAGATGACAGAAAAAGAAGGAATACTACCTAACTTGTTGTACAAGGCTTGATAACAAAACCGAACAAGGTTATCAGAAGAAAAGACAATGCTCATCAATGCCAATGCGGTTCAGAAGCCAGGGAAACATTAAAAAGCACAGCCTGGGGGACCACAGCATCAGAATATCAGGAGCCCAGCGAGAGACGAGTTTTCATTTTTCCTTCTAGATAATTCAGCTGCAGCTGTTTTAAGGACCAATGCTTGTGAACACTTGCTTTCAAACTTTCTAAGAATCTGAGATAACTGAGGAAATAATGAATAGGCTTGCGGTGGACACACTGTGGTCAATTTGAGCAGGAACGCCCAGCTGAACTGAGTGGCTGTGGTTCCGGGTGTAGAAGATCCACCTGAAAATCATAACCAACACACCATAAAGGAGAACGGGAGCAGAAATACATGCCGGCTGTTTCCCAGGAGGAGCTCTGTTGCGGCCTGTTCTCCAGAAGGGAACTCAGCTGTTCTCATCACAGAAGGAGCTCGGGGCCTTGCTGTCATCGAGATGGCTGCTGCTCGCTTTGGGGAAGTTCTAGTCTTTATCTCCACTCCGAGCATACTGGCTCCAGTATAGATTTCTTCAGCCTTTTAGTGCAGACACCGATGCACATGGGACATTGCCATGAGATCCCAGCCCTTGATTGTATTTTTCGGGTCTCCAGTGCATAGATAGACGTACTGCACTCTTCCTGCACTCTTCCTTTGGCTTATATGTGTGAAGGATGCAACTTGGACTTGTCCTGTGTTAAATCTGCTCTCTTGCAAACCATTGAATCAAAAAAGGTAACTAATACAAGGCTATTTAAATGCAATGATAAAGAATTGTTGAAGACTTTTAAAAATGGTAATTGGAGAAGTGAGTTTGGATATAGGCAGCCTTGGTCTATTATTTTGGCAGGACACAGAGGGTATCCATGAGGCAGGTGCTCAGCCCAAAAGCCTGCTCCTCATCCCCAACTTCTGTGGGACATCTTACTCCCAACTGCTGGGTAGACCCCATTTATGGGCCGAGGAATAACTTTGTCAGCTCTTAGTCAAGAATTCCTCCCTCAACAGTACTAGACTCCCCAAAAACTGAGGTCACTATCATTCTTTAGTTACTTCCAAAAAGGTTAAGACTGTTAGTCAGAATGCATAGCAAAGTTAATGGAAAGGGGAAAGTTAATGTTTCACTGTTAGATTACTGGATTACTAAACTGTCAAATAGAGAGAGTAGTTACTAATTTTAAAAACCAACATTGTTATTGTAGTAGCTAGATATTTTGAGAGTGAAAAGGATGCTTTGGAGTTTTTGTTGTTGGTGGTTTTAGCTTCAAAATGCTAAAGGTCTAAAGACCTTAAGAACATTACTTTTTACCATGAACAGGATTGGAAACAATAAAAGGTGAGTCAATTTTCATAAGCAGCATAAACAGGAGGAGTTTTGGTGCAAGAAAAGAGGAGACATGTACTATATGACCAGGGAGGGCTTCAGAGAAGGAGACCACCATTCTATTCCAGATTTAAGGGATTGCTTTAGTGGATCCAGGAAACTTGGTATCCATTCCCAGATCTCTGGGGAAGATAACACATAGAGAAAATCACGAGTCCCTCAGAAGCCTTGATGCCCAAAGGGGAGAAGATCTCCTACAGCTCCTACAGCTTCAGGGTTAAGGCAGAATAGTAAATATTGTTCTGTGCCATTGAGACAGATAGAAAATTACCTGACTGTGGGCCAAAAACGTAGAGGGACTTGAAAAAGAAAAAAAAAAATGCCATGTGCCAATGTTGCATAGATCCTACAAGACAGATTTTTCTGGTTAGAAATTTCAACAGTGAAGACAAGAAGAGAAAGAGCAATGGCCCAAAGCACATGAGAAATACTTGTCAGTAGATGTCAGCAGAGGCCAGAACCTGATGAAGAACCGAAGGCTCTCTCCTTCCAGTACCCAGGATAGACTACAACCCTATGCCCCTCCTACCCCCTTTCTAATTTAAGAGGAAAACCCTAGAGAAGTGAAACATGATGAGGTCTGAAGACACTAAACTGGTGAGGTTAAGTCAGGTCAAACTTCTACAGTGACATTCAAAATCTTACAGATCTGCCTCTAATTTGCCTTTCCCACAATGCGCCTGATTTCCATACACACACATCCCCTTCAGTCACTCCTTCATAAACACGTTTAAATCTTTACTTTTGTGTATCTGCTGATAACATTTCTCGTGACTTCCTCGAAATTCCTGAAAGATGTCCTGTTTGTGTCGTTAACTCCTAACACTGCCTAGGTAAGAGGGTTAGCCGATGCCTCCAAGCCAACCAAGGAACTGAAGGGGAATAAGTTAATGAATGATTAGAATGTTCTTCACATTATTTCCCTGTTTGAAACTAACCTGAAATCCCAGGAACAGGCAATGTCCCATTTTTTTCTAGTGAGAATTTAGGGGCCATATCAGCATTTTTTAACTCCTGTGACATAATACCATTTATTGCCTTTTTATTCAATATAAAGCTAATATAATCTAAAATGGCAATGATTGTTGGTGTTTTCTTATATTTGCATGTACATATGCACATCATCACCTCCAAGAGTGTAATCCTCTTGGAAGGTATTGCACTTACAGTGAGGGTTAAATTAAGTGAATAAGTGTAAGCTCTTATCAATATCTTCCCGCAGTTTTTCACGATGCTGACCAAATTGGGGGGGGGGGGCAAGATAAGATGCTCTTAGGTACTCTCAAATACTAGGGCAGTAACTGAGTTCAGTGATGTTTGTCTCCTCTTTTTTAAGAGCAGGCACAATAGACTTTCTGGGCCACGCTTCCTGCTGCTTGGCATTAAAGAAAGCCAAGGTGGGCCATTCAAGGGGGCAGTGTGAACCTACGTTGTTGCTCTCAGGCCAGTTGTATCGCCCCACTCTTACCCTGATGACTTTACCTCATACACAACATTTAGTAAGTTTTAGTGAATGATAACTATGAAAATGCGTTCAATCGGTCTTGGTAACCTTGGTACTTTAAGGAAGCAAGTCTGGAAAACAACTTTTTATGTACCTTAACCACAGTAAGCCTGCTCATGTTAGCTTTTCTCAGCTATTTTTTTCCTTGAATTCCAAGCGCAAAGCAGACAACTGATTTTGAAAGCAATAAATAATACGCTACACTGTACATTACTTTCAGAATAATACTTTGAGAGAGTCAGTGATCAAAATAGATATTGAGTTTGGTACAAAAAATGAAAATGAAAAGAAAGACTTTGACATTTCAGGAGCTATTTGCATAATTTACACTCACAGTACATTTATATTTGCATTTTATACTTAATTTTTTTGTCCCAGGAGCAATAATATAATTTTTTTACCAATTTTCCCAAAATCAGCATACATTTTATCTTTTCACCATATTTGCATTTGTTTTTAACTATTTATCAATAAATGTAGCGTGCTCCTTATTAGATCTTATTAGTTTCACCTGTTTTCTGTTGCGTGCATGTGTTAAGAGAAAGAAACGTTAAGGGCATATCTTGATATACTATTTAAATGCAGATTTTCTTCTCGAAGATGTCTAAATTTTAGGATTAAGGGATGGACTCCAACTAAACATTCTCTTACTAATTTCAGAGGTTTTTTTTTATTGGTTATTATCATGTTTTATTCATGGGTAAATGAATCATTTTCCAATATAAACATGAAAGTTAATTTTGATGGCTTGAAAAAAGTATATCTGGCTTTTACATATTCATTTTTGCCAGTTATTTTATTTTTTGAATCATTTATGCAGTTACTCATGCTGTAATGGTGAATTTAGTTTATATGCATTCTATTTGTTTTTAGCATATTTACTTCCTCTATAAATGAATCTAGCAATAATATTGTCCCAAATATATAATTAGACCCCCACAATTCAAAAGCTTATTTCTTGGTATTTACCTAGAATAACATATTTGTAAAGCTATTTTCTACCGTATGGGAGTATACTTTATTTTCTTTTTAAAATTGTATTGTATAATTAAACTGTTCATTAATAAGCCTCTGCTTAAATAAACAGAAATGGCCATTGATTTAAAAAAGAGAATGAATTAATTCCCTTTGAGCAAGTTTCTGTGGTGACAATTAGGCCAAATTGTGAGGGACAGCAAGCCAATGATCTCACTTTTCCCTTAATAGCCTAAATTTTCACCTTGAATCGCAGCAGAAAGTCTCACATAGTTTTCTGTGAGCATTAAAAACTTGTTTAGGGAATGCAAAAAAGCTTATAGAACTCTTCTGTAACTCAGTTTTTCCTTTAAAGATTTTTCTGTATCTAACTCAGATTGTCCCCTTTATGTTTAAATTTCTCTGAAAAGGAGAGTCCATGTCAAGTTTATGTTCGAATCTTTCTTCTCTGTACCTCTAGCCAGAAGCCACTGGTGGTTTGGACTTTGGCATCCTCTGACCTCAGCACCCCACCTCTTAGCACTGGGGAATCCTGGACTGGGCTGTGACCGAACCCAGCCTGAACCACTCTGGTGTTGTCCCTCTTGCTCGGTGAGAGGCTTCCTCTGTAATGTTGTATGTAATGCTGTCTCCCCTTCATTTTTTCCATTTCATAACATTTTTTCATACTGTTTCTGTCATCGTGCTCTAAATTAATTCAAGTGCAGATCTGTTATTTAGATTCATTTTAGATATTAAAGAGTATAAAACTGACAAAGCGAGTTACAGTAATAACTTCTGTAGGATATCTTGGCTTTGTTAAATAAAACACAAAATCTATAACCTTCAGATAAATAATTTTTAACCAAACCCACATTGTCATACTACAAACAGCAATTAATTCCACCTTCTATTTCTTTTCCTTCTTTTTCTCATTTAAATTTTTTCATTATTTTCTAATTATATTTTTTAAACCAGCCAAGATCTATACAGATTTTTCTTTAATTTCTCTGCAGCCCACTCTATCAACATTTTATATGAATGTTTCTTGTAATAAATCTATGACAACTTCAACCAGTTTACAATAAACAAAACATCTCAGGTATTTCTAATGTTGTAATAAGTTACATAGTACATTTCTCTGCATCTTCATTTAAATTAAAAATAGTTAAAGAAAATACCTTACCCCAAAAGTTTTCTGGCCATGAAATCTCTAAACTTGTTGTGTTATGAGCCATAATATCCACAAGAAAGAGAAGATAGAAAGAAAAGCCAGTATGTCCAAAAGAAGCAGTTTGATTCTATGTCTTTGTAGTTCAGCGAAATAATTTTCACACAACCCCTCATATACTTGTGTTTGCATTAAAGGAAATAAGTGTATCATGTTTCCTGCTTTTATACTCAAATTAGCAACTGTTTTTCTTATCTTGGAATTCCACATGGTTCCCGAGACACAAAACTATTTCCTTCTCGTCATTTCCTCAGCTAAACTAGGTACCTCCTCCCAGACACCTCCAGAGCTGTGCTGGGCAGGCACTCTTTCTCTTGGTGTTTCTTCATCCCCTACTGACAGACACGAGAATGAATGCCCAGCCACAGTCTGTGGTGAACTTACAGCGCATTGGAAATAGACGGCTTTTCAGTGTTTGAAAATCGTATTTGTATAGTAAATGGGCAAAGCAGAACTTACTCTATCAAATGCAATTACCCTTTGTTTAAGACTCTCAGCTGCCTATTAAAATTCTTACTATTTCTATTTCTTATTTACTATATTAAGTTTGAAAAGCTATTCTATTAATTCACTTCATAAGTATTTGAGGAGAGTTTATACGTAGTTTTATTATCCTTTTAATTGATATTTAAATATGAAAAAGATAGTTTCTACATTAAGTCCGTTTAAATCAGGAAAGGGAAATATAAATGCAACTCTTTCAATTTCAACAGAATGCTCAGTGGTATGGCCAAGGTACAAAGGTCAGAGGAATTTGCTCTTCAGGGAGAGGTCTGAGAAAGCTAATAGGAGAGACAGTTACGTGGAGCTTTCCTGAGGATGTCTGTCTGTCAGAATTTCTAGCCTCCGTCTGTGAGCCTTTCTAGTTTAGACTGGACCCTCTCAGTACTGGAGACCTGCCGCAAGTGGGAACAATAGTCCAAACTGCACTTAGCAACTGCACAAAAATGGCTTCCAGGATCTGCTTTCTCAATTTTTGAAAAACTATAGCATAATCTCTTGCCTTAACCGGTTGTCATCAGAATATGATTTAATGCGAAGCTGGAATCAACTCTGTGAAGTCTGTAATACATTCCTGAGAAGTTCTGGGCAAATTAGAAAAAAAATGATTTTTAGCTTATCCTGTTAATTTATACAGTCCTAATTCTTCAAAAGTACAGTTGTTTCTGCTTAGTTTCTTAATTTTTATGGGTTTAAGTTAACTAAACATTTATTGGAAATTAGAATGTACACAAATGACAACCTAAAATAAAGCACAAGAATGTAATAGAGAATTTAGAGAATATGCTGAGCAAATATGAAGGCTCACCTGTATGATATTTTTGCTAAAGTTTGTTTCTACATAATCTGATAAATAATCACATTATTAGTGAAGAAAGGTAAAAAGGGTTCATATTTACAGTTACCTCTTGACAAAGTTTGTATAAATAAAAAATTTAAACATATTTCTGAAAAATATAATCTAGATAAAAGTACACTGAAATATTATTCATTTACTTTTCTAAAAGTAGAAGGTAAGATTCTTCACTATTTTTAAGTATATACATGTATTATTCAATATGTATAGTATTATGAAAGATTGCCTAATTTCAATACATCAGAATTACATATAACTCCATAAAGAGCTATTCAGACTGCATTTATGAGTAGGACAGAGAATGCTGGCTTATTGTTAACTTTCCAGCTCATTCCATCTCAGGGCTGGATGTAGGCTGAGACTTCCTTTCATTGTTTCGTGTTTAGCCATCGAGATTTTCTACTGATAAATTTTCACTTTTGCAGATGGTCAAAACCCTAAAGGAAGAGTGTTCTCTATCAATTTATGACCAAGGAGTCTCTCTCTCTTTTGTTCTTCAAAGCTGGCTGATAGCACTGGCTTTTATCTGTGCGTGTAACTTGCTTGGTGAGGATTCCTACTTTTCCCTGGCATAGATCCATAGAAGCGAGTGTTTATGTCTATGTGATTTTCGAGCCCTGTGACTTGTCACGCCATAACAGGAAGTTGATATTCATCTTTACAAAGATGTTAGGTCTGCTTTTCTACTGCTCATTATCTCACAAGTCAAGGCTCCAGTCCTTATAAAATACACACAGAAGTTTGTTTTTCCCTCAGACTTTCATAGGACTTAATATTTTCTTTCAGGTGTCTGCCCAGAAGTCATCTCCTCAAGAGAAGGCTTTCACTCACCCCTTCGTCCAATACTATGCAGTACTTTGTTCAAATGTAACTACTCTTTCTTGCCTGACCTTACATTATTGCCCCTTTCAAAGTACTTATCACTCCCTGACATTATGCTATCCCCGTGTCTTAGTTTTTCCAGTTACTGTAACAAAATACCATAAGCAGTGTGGTTTTCCAACAATAGAAATTTCTTACAGTCTAGAGGCTGAAAAGTCAAAGCTCAAGCCTTTGGCAGGCTGTCTGTTGAGGACTGGCTGTCCGGTAGACAGCCCTCTTATCCCTATATGGGTAGGAGTTGCTCTCAGCTGCCTTTATAAGGGGACTAATCCCATTAATGACCCGTGGCTTTCTTATGGCCACCCTGTGACCTGAAGTCTCTTCTCCTAGTACCATCACCTTGGTAGGTAAGGATTTCAACATATGAATTTTTGGGGAGATAAAAATATTTGGACTATATCAATAAGCTTTGCTTTATTTTTTAAAGCAGAAGTCAATCCCATGTGGATGGGAACTGCTATAATTTGGATACGATTTCAGTGTGTCCCCAAAGTTTGTATGTCAGAAGCGTGGTCTCCAGTGTGACAGAGCTGAAGTGGAAGAACACTTAAGAGGTGGGGCCTGGTGGAAGGTTACAAGGTCAAGGGGTCTTCAGCATCATGAATAGCTTAATTCTGGTCTCACAGAGTTGGTAGCGCTTCACAGGAGTGAGACAGTTCTCGGGAGAATGAGGTGCTGGAAACAGAATAAGGCCGGCCCTTCCCCACCCTCATGTCTCTGTCTCACAGTGTGATCTTCTCCACATGTGTTCCCACTCCCATGATGCCACCGGCCGCGAAGTCCTCATAGAACCAAACGGATGCGGGTGCTGTGTGCTTGACTCTTCAGAACTGTGAGTTAAATAAAGCTCTTTTATTTACGCTGTGCTCAATTTTAGGTATTTTGGAATATCTGTACAAAATCAACCAAGACAGGAATTTCATTGATCTTGCTCAGTCTGTATCTCTAATGGCCAAAATAGCACCTAGGAAACAGTGGAATCTTTATAAATATTGATTACATAGGGGAATGTAATGATTTGAGGATATCTTAAGTACATTGAACATTTCAAATAAGGTTGGTGAAAGAAGTCACCTAAGACTTAAAAACAAAAGCTAAAAATACCTATTCATAGTCATTGCAGTACTTTTATATTCTGACTTATAACTAGATACAGTCAAATGATACAAAAGAACATTGTCCCATTTAAGTGACGATATAAGACAGAATTAGAACTTCCTTTTTTTAGCTTTACCTAGTAAAACTGAGTTTCCCTCTCCCATATTAAACTGATCAAAGAGTTTCACTGAACTCTAAAAGAGTACTGAATTCTAAAATATAAGAAGCTCATAGAAAAACTAAAAATTTAAGTCTATTTGAAAAACATCAAGTTTTAAAAAGCTCTGAAAGATGGATTAAAATGTCAACCTATTGTTTTAACACGTTGATACCTTTTCTCTTCTGTTTATATGTTATGAAATTTGTTCTTATTTCACCTCCTCAAATTCATTTACTTTAGTAAGGAGATGACCAAATTAGGAAAAATCAAATAATAGAGATCAGGTTACGTATGTGAAAATTGAATGGCTAAATTTGACTACTTCACAAATTGCAGTAGAGATAAAGATAATTTCCCAGGTCGAGGGTATTAATTTTGTCACTGTAAATGTCCCTATAATTGCCTGACTGAGGATAAGCTATGTGATAAACAAATTCAAGGAGAAGTTGGCTCCAATCTAAACTGTGGGAAGTGGAACCAAGTAGTCAGAGAGCCCTGGAGTTAGCAGCAACAGATTTTTGGTTGAGTCTTTAGAATTTTCTACATATATGATCATGTCATCTGCATACAGAGATAATCTTACATCCTTCTTTAGGACTTAGATGCCTTTTATTTCTTTTTGTTATCTGATCGCTCTGGCTAGGATTTCCACTACTGTGTGGGTCAGAGTGGGTATCCACCTTGAGCCAAAATAAACCTCTCCTCCTTAAGTTGTGAGTGTTGGGTATTGTGTTCCAGTGACAACGAAGTGACTAAGACAATCCAGAAAAGCAGAAAAAACATCCTGCGTTCAAAGATTGGGAGACTATTGTCATAATGTCCATCTACTTAAAATGTGTGTAATTCCTATCAATTGGAAACCCACACTTCTCGGAATTTTGCCTCTGGCAATTCTCTGAAACGTGCTTTAAAGTGTGTCTCTTTAAATAGTTTAATTTTTCATGCATGTTGATCATGGTTAATTCAGATATTTTAAACCAACTTTTCAGTCTGAAATCTACCTCTACAAAATCACCGTGTGAAATGTAGGCCCCTAACAGGTCTGAGCACAGGCTCTCAATCAGGAATGTTCAGTGGAAACTTACTTTCTTTCCCCAACTCTCAGAGCCAAGGGAAGGTGGGAAAATCTCCTGCAGAACACTTTCTCTTCCAGAATGAATTTTATCAACAGCAAGGTCCAACAGCTATCCTTAGGACAAATATCAACTCCAGGGATTTGTTTCTTCAGATTTAGTAATTCACAGATAAAAATTACATACATATTTATATAAAATGAGCATTGCAATCAAGCTACTTAACTTTTTAACCCTTTACATAATCACCATTTCTTCTGTTTTTATGTGCATTTGTGGTAAGAAATGTCAAGATACACTCTCAGCTCATTTCAGGTCCACAGTACAGTAGTGTTCATTGCAGTCCCATTGCTGTACATTACACCTCCAGAATCCATTCATCTTGCATAATGGAAAATTTGGATTTTTTGGTCAGTATCCCATTATCTCCCACTTCCTCTTGCTCCTGGAAACCATCGGTTTACTCCCTGCTTTTATGTTTTTGACTATTTTAGATTCCACATATAAGTGAGATCATGAAGTATTTGTCTTTCCGTGTCTGATTTATTTTATTTAGCATAGTATCTTTCAGGTTCATTCATGTTGCTATAAATGACAGGATTTCTTTATTACAGTGGAAAAATGTACTTCGACACATTGTTCTTTTAACAATCTACTCCATCGAAATATATCCACAGCTTACTGTAGCATGGGTTGTAATCATAAATTCAATATTTTTGCTAAATTTTGAACAGCAGAAATTTAGGAACAGCATATCTATTAATATCTATTAATAGGCCCCAATTAAATATCTTATGGCATAATCTATATATCTATAGAATTTGGTAGTATGATTAGATAAATTCACATAAAATGAAATAGGGTAATCTCTAAGATGTATGGTCAGGTGAAAAAATCAGACTGCAAAATAAAAATGGTAATATTTTAATTTGGTTTAAAATGATAGTTGAGTGTATGTGCAGGTATAAATAGTCACATGTTCTTACATGAAAATGCAGAAAAGAAAGCATGAAGTTGTTGAGAGTAGATAAGTTTGTGGGGATGGGATGGATATTGTTGAGGCCCACAATCCATATCTCAAGCGAAATTGCTCTATCTCTTGCCCTCCTGCCTCTCTCTTTTTTGTCCAATCATATTCCTACACATATCTCCATCTTTTATCAAACCTAAGCATAAAAATGGATAGTCCACTTGGTATGTTTGGCATCTTCAATTTGAAGTTTCCTGTGTCACGTGAAACTATGATCAAATAAATTTGTTATGTTATTCTGTTAACTTGTCTTTTGATTTAGGGGCATTGGCCACTGACTTTTTTTATGGGTAAGAAAAGGCTCATCACCTTTTCAGGCCCTATTATATATATTTGAATGTTAGGGAAGACTTAACTTGCTCTGTGTTTAACATTTTTACACAAAGCTTTTTAAGCTTTGTGTATAGACTAGTATAATTAACTTCAAAAAAATGTTTTATGAGGTTCAGTTGCCAGTTGTCCCTCCCCAAAACAGTCTCATTCTTCCTCAGAAAATGGATATTTAGCAAATTGGCTCTAAACTAAAGCCTGACTGTTCCAGTCTCCTGCATAATCAAAAGTGTACGGGCAATTAGGTTCTGGTGAACCAGGTATAAACGGAAGTGTTATGGGTCACTTCCTAGTTCTGACTTAAAGTTGAGGTAAACAACCAACCTCTCTTTCTTCATTTTCCATCTCTTCCTGAAGATGATATGGAAGCTGCTGCAGCTAGGACCACAAAATGAAAGCCATAAACTGAGAATGACAGAGCCAAAATAGAGAGATTGGGTTTCTCACCATAGGAGTCTCTGTACAGTCTGTACTTAAGTTTTTACATATGCAAGAAATAATTTTACCTTCTAATTCACTATTACTTTGCCTCTCTGTTATAGCAGCAAAAGTCTCTGCAGGACCACACTAAGCTTTACTGATGCTTAAAAATGATTGATACAAAATTTATAAAAGTACCTCACCAAATCAAGCTTTCATACAAAATGTGTGGTGGCACTACTAACATTTGTGCAACTTGGATGGATTGTGTATTAAATACTCTCATTTCATTGATAGACTGAGGTGGGAGCGAGCATGTGTCTATAACCGTTTGCTACAGACATTTTACTTTTTTAGTCTGTTGCCTACTGATTTCCTTCTCTCCTTCTACTCTTTCCTCTGCCTTTTACACTCTGAACTTGAATTTCTTCACGTGCTACTTGAGATGGTAAAAATATTCATCCCACAGAACTGAAAAGTGATTTAATGAAAGGACCCATGAAAAGCCTTTAGCTCGAAGGTTAGCAAGCAATAGCTGTTCTTAGAGTGTGACATATCCAAAGCTGTCATTAATGCCTTATCAAATGACTTGGATTAGACAGTCTCTGAGAGCCACACTGGCCATTGCTGTAATCTAATTTTATGGTGATTATTTTTAAATTATGAGTTCTTACAATTTTTTTTTTCCAAAAAGTCAGGCTGTTATATGAGAAGACGGTTATTTAAAATGAAATAATGGTAGTGGACTTCAATGAGGCAAATGGGTCTGTTAAATGCCTGAATCAGTGTTTTTGAAAAAAATATGGAAATTAAATGACTAGGAGAGCAGAAAAGGGAAAACAATAGAACTGGTAGAAAATAATTTCTGGCGAATATTAAGTTTTGAATGGAAATCATTCTTGTATCTTACATGGGAATATTGGTATTATTTGAAAATTTTATGTAATACAAATTTATATTATAGAAATGTACTTAAACAATAAAGAATATAGTTTGTATTTTTCCATATGTGGTAGAAATATCTTTATCATATCAGTTTATCTCAAGGCAATTTATGATACAGTCATAAAACTTTCTGAGCTTTAAAAAGGAGTCATTTTATTAAGAAAAATGTATATAATACTTTAATTTTTTCTCTTTTTCTCCCACCATTCTCTGTCCTTATGTCTTAAAAGTCATTATAATTTGGAAAGCAGAAAGAAATTTAGCACTGAAGTAGTTGTTTTTAAATGATATTAAAGGCTCATTTCCTCTTACTTGGTTCACACCCTAAGAGAAGAATTCCAGGGAAGGGGGAGAGCAGAGAAATGTCCTTGAAACTCTGTGTCTAATCAGTGGAATTGTATTCCAATGGAAGGGATTATTTTTTTAATCATGGACAGTTTATGTTAGTGGATAACAAACCCCCATAAATCCAAAGTTCTCAATGCCCAAGCATTTTTCATCTTGTAACTGAAATTGTATTATACCACTCCGAAGTACAAACTTTTAGCTGAAACAACTGGTTAGTTTATTATTGAAAACCTGAATTTGTCTTTATACAGATTATTTTAGATCTGTCACACATAGGCAGTAGTTAAGCTCTCAAAAAGAAAATTATCTATTTTTAATATGATATGGGGGTTTGTTAACATAAAGGCAACTTTAGAGGATTATTTTGGTAAAATAGTGATTCATTTTATGAGGCAAAAAATCAAACAATAAATTATACTTTAATGTGTAGATGGAGCCATATTCATCTTTACATAACTTTTTAAGTTTTAATTTCTTTCAAACAGATTTCATTGTACGTTTCAGCTTGTCATCTGTGAAGAAACTTTAAAAAGTTTTTATAAATAATAATTTAACTTGTTAGGAGTTGCTTTCTTTAATGTTCTGGTGCTTAAATTACATGTAAAACATGATTTGTGACTTAGAGAAGGGACTCCAAAGTGTGATGACATGACCTCAGCCTGCATGCACCTTAAACACTAAATGTGAATACAAAGCATAGCAAGAGCAAGAAATGACGTTTTGTAGAAAAACTCTGTGAATTAATGAGGTTAAAAGAAAGTCTGTACATTCCTTATTGAAGCTATTTGAGTAATAGGCGTTTTTAACATGAAGTGAAAAAAGATAAACTAAAGCAAAGATATTTTGTGATGCCCCAATATTGTTCTTGGACATTAACATTTAAAAGTGATTACTGCTAACACTCATTTCCATAGTTATAATCAAGGACTCAAATTATTTCTCTTCTCCTCCTCACAATAATTTCAAAATGGCTGAATGGGATAGAAGACCTAAAGGTAAGCAGGTATTGCTGGTATAACAGGAAGTAATCACAGGAAAGCTGGTGTAATCTCTGACCACACTCTCAATATGGTAGCCACATCTGGCTATTTACACTTAAATTTGAATTAATCAATAATAAATTCATTTTTTTGGTCACACTAGTCATCTATCATGTATTCAACAGTCACATTTGGCAAACAACTGGTGTTTTCTGTTTTGTTTTGTTTTTTTTTTTTGGTACCAGGGAATGAATTCAGGGCATTTGCGCTTTCATTTACTTGACATTTTTATTTTGAGATAGGTTTTTAGTAAGTTGTTAAACTGTGCAGTCTGGGCTCAAATTTGTGATCCTTCCGCCTCATCCTCCCAGAGTGCTGAGATTACAGGTGGGAAAACAACTGTTACGTGAACATATCAGGTATAGATTTCCATCATCATGAAATACTTTATTTGACCAGTATTATTTTCTAATCACCATATTTTATAGAGGCACTCAAGAAATTATAAATTATGTCTTTGGGGTTTTTCAAAAAATTATAAAGTAGGGATGAGATAGTAGAAATAAGCTTCCTTGTTCTTAAAAGGCTATATGTATAATACCCAGAGAAGAACATACAATTTAGACTTAATGGTTCTAGATTCCATCCTTAACTCGACGGAGTGCCACATTAACTTTGGCTTCTGCATCTTTATTCCTTTACTTACAAAATGGGGTAACATAATGCTTATTCCCTAAGAAGTTTACCAATACCAGAAATAATGCACGGAAAATACTCCCTGCAGTAGCTGACACATAGTAGGCATCCAGTATGATAGTTATTGTTCTTAATAACAGATGGCGGATAATAAGGCTGTTAGGGTCACTTGAAAAAATCATATTTTAAAATAAAGCATGACTCTTAATTTGTTAGAAAAAATACTTTACAAGGCCTCAGTTCATTCCAGAAGTATCACACCAAACATGCTTTTGATTGTGGTAATCACAGAGCAGTGCAGAAATGATCAAGCCAGTGAATGATGAGCACTAAAGAATCCGTGAGGCAGGGAAGCGATAAGAAGATTTAAAATGGTGTGGAGGGGAAGAAAGAGCAATGATAAAGAAGTACCCAAATGTGCATGAGTAAAAGGGCAGAAGACAATTTCAGACAAAGTTCCTCCTGAAAATATATTAGAAAGATAAGTGACAGCATAATGACACAATCAAACAGAGAAGAAAAAATAATTTCTTACTACCAGACTGAAAGGAAATGGATTGCCTATAAAATTACTTTTTCTGTGCTAGAGACACAAATAAGAGAAAAGAGAGGGCAATCCTGCTAACGTGCACTATCCTGACATACCCTTGCGCCGGTTGTTCAAAACCGATGTGCAACTGTTTTGTGAAATTCGAAACAAGTAGATGACATTTACTCCCTCTGAACTGAATATGAGTTGCTTATGTTGAGTAACGTAGCTCTGGCAATCAGATTGTGCATGCTCGGAGACGTTTCATCAGAAAGAGGCGGTCCAGTAAGGACATACGGCTCCATTACCTGAGGAGTGTATGTGAAGGATAACACAGAACTGGAGGACAGACGTGGCCCTGTCACTCCGGCCAAACCTGCACAAAGGAGAATTAAATCACCCCTGCGATAAGACCACAGAGAGAGGAAGCATCTCAGGCATTTCCTTAATCTTTCCTGGGCAAACATCAGCCATCTGAAATTAACTGGACACTGGAAAAATTAGATGTTTGTAAGAGAAAGAAAATCATTCCTTTCCTATGAAGCTATGGCTTTTAAATATCCAGAAGCAGTAGGAATAACTTGGATTAAACAAGAAGCAGGGTGAAGCACTTAGAAAGAAAATTTGAGATGACCCCGAGGCTTTAAACTCAGGAAGTAATTTCCATTTGGTCCTGGGAAGTCAAGTCAAGACCTATTAAAGACAGTAACAAAACTTACTGTTATATTCTACGTATGTATTTTGAATCTTAATATTGCATGATAAACAGTGGTAGGTACTGAGTATGCAACAATGAACAAAACATAATTCCATCTTTTCAAACTTAACACCTGCCCATGTCTAAAAATAGGTAGTTTTATTTCAGTCTCTATTTGTACTGTTAATTTAATAAATACATACGTTCTTATTGATGATGACATTAGTTTATAAACATGACCCGTGTAGAGCCTGTTGAAAATCTTTACCCATCACTGAAGTGCTGCAAAGAGTGCTACCAGGAGTTCACTAGAGGATGGCATTACACAGCTCTGCCACTCTGCCTCATTCTAATTGCTACAGCTGAAAAAAACTGTCTTGCATGTAGCCTATAATCACCCCATTACAACTGCAAATAACTCTTCAGTTCAGTCATTTGTGGCAGGTGTGCTGTGCATATTTTGATCAGCAAGGATTATAGCCATTGTTAGAGATAGAGGACTTTTTTTCTATTGGTGGTACTACTTTATTTTGATATTTTTGAAAATGTTGACTATATATATATCAGTATACTACATGTTTGTAGTATATAATGATCATGGAAGATTTGTACATGTACATAACATATATTAATTCTTTTTGCCCCCTTCTTTTTTTTTTTTGATGATGGGGATTGAACTCAGGGCCTTGTGTTTGCGAGGCAGGCACTCTAGCCACTGAGCTAAATCCCAGCCCCTTGCCCCCTTCTTTTTGTCCCCTTCTCCTCCTTCCCACCAACACTTCTTCCCTTCCCCACAACATATGGGATTTTATCGATGACCAGGTAGCTAAAAGTGCAATGTTATAAAAATCTCAAAACTGAAGGCTTGTAGGAAGACATCCTTTCTTCTCTCTGTTCTCTTTATCCTGATCCTCTTTTCAGTCACCTCTGAAAAAAAGGAGGCCATAATAAAAACTGTAAAGGATTGCTCTTTGTGGAAGTAAAAAATACATTACAGCTTCCTATGGTAATAAGTCAAATCACTTGTTAAAAATAAATGCATGGGCTTTCAGATTTAAAAGCTAGAAAAGGACAAAGTACTCACATAGTTCCTGCTGTGTCTTTTCTAAACTTATCTCTAAAAACCTTTTACACTTCTCTTAGCAATGGGGATAAATTCTGAGAAATGGGTCACTGGACAGTTTCATGCTGTGTGAATGGCATAGAATGTCCTTACACCCCTAGATAGTAAAGGTCAGTCACTCCACCTGCCTGCAGTGCAGCCCACACATGTATGTGAAACTAAACAACACTCGTGAACAACCATTGGCTCAAAGAAGAAAGAAAAGGTTATTTTTAAAATACCTTGAAACAAAAAAATAAAAATAAATAAAATATCTTGAAACAAATGAAAGTGAAAACATAGTGAAACTTAATGGGATATAGCAATAGCAGAACTAAAAAGGAAGTTTATAGTAATAAGCACATACCTTAAAAAGAAAGATTTTAAATAAACAACTAAATTTTACATGTCAAGGGGTTAGAAAAAGAACTAAGTCCAAAGTTAGCAGAAGGAAAGAAATAATATGGGCTGGAATAATAGGTTTGAAGTTTAGATACATAGATTATTAACTGGAGAATTAGTCCATGAAAGAAAGTGGAAAAATCATTGTTCAAGAACAGAAGCATTTGTGAACTGAGGTATTATTGTATTTAGTTCTATATATATATATAAAAGATATTGAAGCAGAGAATAGCTGTTTTGAATATTTATTAAACATTCGAGAAATTGGTTTTATGTTAAATCATACAAAAATTTCAAGAAATTAAAATGAGTAAATGAGCACTATCAATATTATTATCTTAGAATGCAATCAGCCTCGTTTCAGTTCTGTTATAAGGATGTAAGCCTATTGCAGCCCATTCCTTCTGTGAATTACAACTAAAAACTCTGAGAAAATACCTCTCCCTCAAAAAAAGTAACTTCCTGAGGACTTTGAAAAATATTGAACAGTGAAATAGAAAACAAGGGAACAAACAGAATGCAAATAACAAATTGGCAGACCTAAATCCAATGATACAAATAATTGCATTAAAGTTAAAGCTCTAAAACAGCACTGACAGTAGAAATATAATGTAAGTCACTTTTAGTATTTGAAATTTTCTAATATGCGTGCTAACCAAATAAAAAGAAACCCATATATACCAATGTTATCATTTTCAACATGAAATTATAAATGAAATACATTACTTTTAGATTATCTTTGAAACCTAGTATACGTTAACACTTAAAATACATGATCAAATCAAAGTAGACACATGTCAAGTTCTTGATAGATACAAGTAGATAAAAGCTACTGTACTTGGGGGAAAAGTTCTAAATTCTCCAGTTAAAGGATGAGATCCACAAAGAAGACAAAAAAGTAAGACCCTATAGACTGACAGTTTTTTATTTTTTATTTATTTTTTTTTTTTTTGTGGTGCCGGGGATCGAACTTAGGCCCTTGTGCTTGCAAGGCAAGCACTCTAGTCACTGAGCTAAATCCCCAGCCCCTGACAGTTTTTTATAAATGTAAATATATATACATAAAATTTTTCCACTCCTGAGTTTTTACTCAAATGTAAAAATATCCATCTAAAGAAAAAGAATACTTATAGCAGTTGTATTTGTAGTATTTCCAAACTGGAAACAAACCAAATGCCCATCAACTGGCAAATGGATAAATTGTGATATATCGAGCTAACAAGATGCTACTCAGCCACAAAATAGTACAACTTGTTGATATAGTGATATTTTGACTGAGTGAATCTCAGAATCACTGTGCCGTGTAAAAGAAGGCAGGCAGTAAAGTACATATAACATACAATTCCATTTTTAAAAATTCTAGAAAATGCAAATGAATTTATGATGGACAAGGGTCCCGTGGAGCAGGGGTCCTGCAGATAGCAAAGGAGGGAAGGCTGAATTATAAAGAGGCCCCAGAATTCTTGGGGGGTTAACACAAATATTTTTATCTTGATTATAATGATAGTTTATATATACATATGTCAAAACTGATTGAACACATAAATACATAAGGTTATCATACCTTAGTCATACTTTGAACTTTTTAAAGCTAATAAATAATCAGTAAAACCAGAGATAAATAACAAACCATAAATCAAAATACTCTTATTACCTTAAAACTTTAGTACTTTTAAACAATGTCTTCATCACAGGAAAAACAAATCTACATGGCAGTAGAAATCTAAAGAATAAAAAATATTTCAAAAGCAATCACTACCCTTGGAGCTAAGCAGAGCACTAGTATTACGAATAGTTTAAACTAAAAGGAAAGAACTAGGTATTTGTCTGTCTTTTCTGAATAAACTGCCTGGGTTATCCTAGCTGATTAAGCAAAGGGTTTTTATACAGAAGATTACCAATGACTAACTGTAGAAGAAATGATAGAGTTTTTTTTTTAAATCACATTTTGCAATGCCTAATGGAGTAATTAAGCAAAGTTCGCCATTGAGTAAAGTCACCAAAAGAAAGGTTATGAGAGAACGTTATAACAAAGGTGTCAGGTTGTTGTTATCTAAAACTACCAGTTAATTTTTTGTCCCATAAAAGGAATAACCAGATTGCCACATGCCTCCTAACATAAAGTGATGTCAAGTACCCTGCAATGCTGATGAATTCCTACTAAGAAACAGTGCTGGAATTCAATTTTAAAAAAGCACTAATTCATTTACGTGAACTATGACACCATGAAAATACAAAGAGATACATCAAGAATGTCACAGTGAGGGTCAATTTTATGTTACCTGATTGAGTCAAGAGGTGTCCAGATGAAGCATGATTTCTGGCCTTTACAGCCCTCGCGACTCAGGTTCTGAGGTCTTCAGATCAGGGCTGGAATGACGCCAGCAGCTCTCTGGGGGTCCAGCCTACAAAAAGCAGATCATGGGATTTCCAGCTGCTGAAATCACAGGAACCGACGCCTCACGACGAAATTCTTCCTATAAATACATCCAATTGATTCTGTTTCTCTAGAGAGCCCTGGGATGATAGAAATATCGCAGTTGTCTTAACTTCAATATATATTTAAAATATTTATAATAATATACTTAAACCCACAAACATTGTCCCATAATTTTTCCCCAGCTCCATACTGGCTATGGGAATCGGTATAATTAGTATCTGGTAGAACCTCTGCATTGGTTCCCTGATGCATAAGTGAGGACCATTCTGGTAGAAAGGGTAAACTAGGAACCCTGGAACTGAAACTTAGCCCCTCGGCCCCCGACTCTCCTGCAAGATAGTAAATAATATGAAAAAGTAGATACCTGGGAATTGTAGAGATAAACTGCACCATGTAAAACTTGAGAGCAATTCTTGCAATGTCCTCATCTAATTCATGTGCCGTAGCTGAGCAAAAGCCAGATAGGTTACAGGGAATAACAGCAGATTATAACAACTTTAACCAAGTGTAAAACCAATCACTGTTGCATTTCCAGATGAGGTACCTCCATTAGAGCAAATAAAAACAGCCCTTTGGAATTAATATATAGCTACCGATCTGGCAACTTTTCTTGTTCCCCTTAGTAAGCAAAATTAGAAGTGATTTTATTTTTATAGAAGATTACAAAGGGTACATTTAATGGGTTATAAAATAATACAGTCCAAGAGAAGCCTTGATCATTTTGATATTTCATAGGACACCTACTGTCTGCCTACATTGATAACATTATTCTACCCGGACTTGGTGAAGAGGAAGTAACCAGTACCCTACATTCCTTTGTAATACATATTGATTATTTGTCCTGAGATGAAAGATAAGTGTTCTGTGGGCTCGGGAGCCTACCTCATTGGCTAAGTTTCTAGAGGTCCAACAATATACAACATATCAGGAGATCCCTCCCCTCCCTCTAGAGCAGGAGATTTGTTGCTAGATTTTGCACAGCTCACCACTGAGTGAGAAGTGTGATAATATGTTAAACCTGCTTGAATTTTAGAAGCGACACATACTAAATGTAGTCAAACTACACCAATCTATTGATTGCAATGCACGACGTCAATAGTTTTGCTTAGGGCTCAGAAGTGGAAGAAGGCTGTGCAGCCACCCAGCCTATGGCAGCTGTCCTGAGCCTTGTACTAGGCTGTAGCAGTGTATGGGGCCGAACAGATGCTGTACAGATCGTGTGAAAATTCCCAGGTGAGGACCCTTAGGACTTGCAAGTAAACGCATCTCCTCTTCTATAAACACATATTCTTGATTAGAAAAGAGTTTTCTTGGCCCTAATAGAGACTGAACACCTGACCACAGGACAACAAATGTACCAAGTTGAACAGTATCCACCCCCCCCCACCAAGTTAATGTCCTTCCTGGAACCTTGTCCTGTGACCTTATGTAGAAACAGAGCTGTTGCAGATGTAATAAGATGATGTTATACTGGAGTGAGAGCCTCAAGTGATAAGTGTCCTTATTAGAACAGCAGAAGCCAGACGCACATGGCAAGAACACCACGTGATAACAAAGGCGAAAACAGGACTGATGAGTCTACAAGGAAAGGATTACCAAGAACTCCAAAAAAGAAGAGAGATTAAAGAACACATTCTCCTCTAGATCCTTCGGAGAGGGCCGGCCCTGCCAGCACTTGATTTGAAACTTCTCACCTTCAGAGTGTGAGAGGATAAAGTTCTCTTGATTTAAATCTCTTAACTTTGAGGACTGTATTGTGACAGCTCAAGAAATTTAACACAACAGGTGACTCACATTTGAGTTGCACATCTTGGATTGGAGGTCATATAGTTAACAAAACTGAGTGTGCACAGCATGGATTCCCTCTTCCCGCTGCCACCGAGGCCGACCTAGCCACTACAATTGCCAGGTGTCTAGTGTGCAGACAGCAGCAGGGACTTCTGACCCTCAATACACCATCTTCCAGGAGACCGGCCAGCCACCTAGTGGCAGCTTGATTGCACTGAACCTCTTCTGTCTTAGAGAAGATGGTGTCTGGTCTACATGTGCAGAAAGACAAAGTCTATGCACAGATTCCCCTTCCCTGCTCACAGACTTCTTTAGTACCAGCATGTATCAACGTTCAAAATGGTTTGTCTATCATCACATTATCCCGCATATCATTTTTAACAGGGGATACAATTTAAGGCAAAGAATATTTGACAATTAGTTCATACCCCTGAAATCCATTGATTTTACACATGCTTCACCACCCAAATGTCATGGTCTTAATCCAACAGTTAAACGTAAAGTTAAAGTCCCAGGACGCTGTGAACTTGGAAACGACATCATGTGAGACGAAGTCTCATGTTACAGAATGAAATGTGGGCCTTAAACGGAGATGAGCGTATGGTGCTCTGTCCCCTCGTAGCGTAGCCATGACATGTAGGTCTGGGAATGAAGGCAGAGATGGGAGCAGTGCTCTTTATTGTTATGCTGTCTTGCCCACTGGAGCACCCACAACCTTCGACACTGTGAATGTGAATGTCCTATGGCCGGAAGAGGAATTCTCCCACCAGAAACATGGCCATGATTCCAATGAATTGGAAACGGATACTGCTCATTGGCCATCGTGGGCTTCCCACGCCTGTGACACAAAAGGCAAAGAAGAAAGTTTCTCTATTAGAGTCCTGACTGTCCCAATCTCAGACAGAAAAAGGTTGCTGTCATCCAATGGGGCATGAAGAATCATGATTAGCGCCCAGAAGACCTGCTCATGGGGCTTTAATTTTCCCTTGCCCGGCAGTCCTGAATGAAGTATTTCAGTAATGTATTGAAGATACATTACTGCCTATGCTGGAAGATTCTTCAGAAGTGCTGCTTCTGGTTTTTACCCAGCAAGTGAAACTCCATCCAACTGAATGCTGGCAGAGAGAAACAACGTAGGTGTCATGAACATACTGGCTGCATTTCCTGTTATTTAATGTTTCTTTTACTCTTTCATTCCTGAGAAACCTTTTATAAAGAGCGTACACCTGGCTAACACATTAGGTTTCAGAGACGTACCACTAAACTGGCGTCACCTGCCGGGGGAGAGAGCTGGTGACATTGTCTTAGAAGTAAATTAGAAACTTTTTTTTTGTCTTCAATGCCTGACAAAGAAATAAATATTTCCATATATCTACTATGACCAGAATTTTCAAAATATAATGAGAAGGCATTTTTACCCACTTTCAACCCACAGTTCTTAATTTTTACCGTATTATTTTGGGTTTTTTGTTTGTTGTTTTGGGATGCAAAAGTTCTCAATTTCAACACTGTTACATGACGTTTCTTTCCAAAACTGCCTGTAAGGCTGTTCCATTTCATCAGCTTCAAAAGCAAAGTCAGCACAATGTCTCACCTTCCATTTTTTGTTTAAGAAAACTATCACAACCCACATTGCCAGTAGTCAGATCTTGATGCTGGCCATGGGACACACAGTATCCCCTTTGAAAGTAGTTGCTGAACTTGGCCGGGGGTCTGAATTACACATGGAGTTTGCTTAAAACGTGGAGTTCCAGGCCCTACCCAAGATAGGCTCATATCCAAGAAGATGTATTTTTAACAAGCTCCCCAGATAATTCGGATATACCATGCAGAAAGCTTTGCTATTACACACATTTCAAAATCTTAGTACAAAACATTCAAGTAATAACATTTCCATTACAATCTATTTTTAACAACTTTCCGTAAATTTATCTAAGCTTCTATCTCATGATATCCCCTGTGCATTCCCTCTTCCCTGAGTTGACTTTAATTTATTCATATTTTAGTCAGTAATACTTTGGGAGATGAGTTAGGGTTAGGTACCCAAAACCACTCTGCATAGTTTGTAAAATGGTGCATCTTTATGCACATTTTGTTTCCCTCTTTCAAAATAAATTGCCTTTAAAATGATCCCTATACATGTAAATCATCAAGCAATAACTTGAACATAAGGATCTTTAATGGAGACAGATTAGAACATGACCACAGAAATGGGAAGTAGGAAAGTTAACTGCAAAAAACAGAGGAACTGGTAAGCAGATAAAGCAATCAAAAGAAACAATTGCAATGCCTGAGTGTAGGAAGAGGAACCGAAAAGGGCATGGGAGAAGTGACATGAAGGATGTGCTTCCTGGAATTCTCTTAAGGAAGATTAACCAAATGGAGGATGTCAGAAACCTGCTGTAAGAGCAATTTGAAGAGTATAGGAAATAGAGATATAGAGGTGGGGTTGGTATCCGGGGCGGGGGGGGGGGAACTAAGGCTCTATTTTTCTTTAAGGACGGTATCATTCTCTTTGGTACCCAGGATCAATGCTTCTGATCTATCACAGATGCCTTTCTCTTAGCCTCTATGTTCAGTCAATTGCTTAGTCATGCTAACTTTTACCTACAGTATTCATTACTTTTTCATTGCTGACAAAAAATACCTGACACATACACCTTGAAGGAGGAGAGCTTTATGTTGCCTCACAGTTTCAGAAGTTTCAGATCATGGTAACGTGACTTCAAGGCAAAAACATCACAGCGGAAGGGCCTGGCAGAGGAAAACTACTCACCTCGTGGCAGGCAAGAAGCAGGAAAGAGAGGAAAGCGCCCAGGAAGAGATGAGCCCTTCAAAGGCACACCCCAGTGACCCACCTCTTCTGGTTAGGCCCTACCTTCTAAACACCCATTGAGGTAACCAGGATGAGCCCTCAAGACATGAGTCTTGGGAGAATATTTTACATTTAAACCATGAGAACTATGAAAGGTCTTTCATAGCCATCGTTTTTTGCCTTTCAACTATGATTGGCTTAATTCAGATCTGATTTCCTCCTACCTAGTAACTTACAATGGTATTCTTGCTTTTGACTTTACAGCCTTCTGTTATGGACTGAATTGTGCCACACCAAGTATATATGTTGCTCTAACCCCCAGTGTGGCTACATTTGGGAAAAGGGTCTTTAAAGAGATAATTAAAATTAGGTGACCATGTATACTTATGATTATAGAAGTATAATTCTTAATAGCTAAATCTTGAAAGTGGCCTATATGTCCAACAACAGATAAATGGGTAGAGAAAACACTGCATTTACACACTGTGGAGTATTAGTCAGCCCTAAAGAAAGGTAAAATAGAATCGTTTGTAGATAAGTGGATGTACCTTGAGGCCATAATGTTAAGTGGAACAAATCAGACAGGCAAGCTTAAATATCACAAGGTTTCCTGTATATGAGAAACCCAAAGTAAAAATAAGAGCAAACTAAAAGATAGATAACAGGAAGCAGGGAGATAGATCTTTCTCAAAGTGGAAGAGGATCAAGAGATGGAGAGAAATTAAAGGGAGGGAAGGGAAAGGGGATGAAAAAGGAATTAAAATGTATACATTACCAACTCCACATAAGGAGTAAACATTATATACTATACACATTTACCAATAAATACATATATATGTATATGTGCATGTATACATATATATACATACATATATATCTCCAAGAGATGCAAGGAGGGTGTCCTAACAACAAGAAAACTAACTAAGATGGAAATTTAGTGTGTGTGAAGCTGCAAGTATAAAGCTGAAGGCGTGGTGAGAACCCAGAAGTTTGGAGAAGCCTGAGGAAAACTGCAAAGAGCAAGCAGAACCAGCTGAAGAGAGAGGCCATGGGAGCGACCAGCACCAGAAGTGCCTTGGGGGGGGAGCCACCCAAGCCCTTTGGACTTCACATCTTGATCTTTGCTCTCCCTGGAGCGTTTGCCCTACGTGTCCCTGAGATGACCTACTCATTGCCTTCACTTATTTTTTTCTCAACAGTTATGTTAACTAAGGTTTCAGCCATCTACTGGCTAGGTCTTTCATCTCTGTGGTTTATTTTTCTTCTTAGCAGCCATCACTATCCAATATCATGAATGTTTGCATACGATCTACTTCTCCCACTAGAAGATAAACCTCATGGAAACAATATTTTTTTTTTCTGTTCTGTTCTCTGATCTAGTCAGATTAAAAAAAGTTCTTTAGCCTGTGTATAGCAGTTATTCAACAAACATCGAATGAAGTAATGAATGTGTTCAGCCCTAACTCTGCTCATCCACCCAGACTTTGAGTCCTGTCTTTTCATATCTAGCTGATCATCTCATGTTTTTCTCCACGTTATGATACAAGAATTGGGGAGGAAGCTGAGGGCTGCATTGTGCGATGGCTTGTCCATCTGAAATGCCTAAGGCTAGCTCTAGAAGGAGAAGGAATATTTTCTACTCTTCCTACAATCATGAGAGCTGTCATAGCAGTAGCCACCCCAGGACACATGGCATTTCTGTGCTTGGAGAAGCAAAACTAATTTTTCATATCCATTTTAGGCCCTGTTGGTTGTCAGACTGATTTTAGAACATAGGCAGAGCAATCCCAAAACTTAACTCAATGATAATTGGGGAAAAATAAGCTTTAACAGTTCAACATATCTTACTATCAAAAAAGCCTATTTCTAATCAATATAACTTATGTTTAAAATATGGTTAACTGAGATACATAGTTGGGCTGTGCTTCTAGTCATTGTAATAGGAGAGAATTCATATATATTAATCATCTTCTTGCTGCTGGGACAAAATATCCAACACTTACAACTTAACAACTTAACAAAGAACTTTATTTGGCTCACAGCTTCAGTCTATGGTCAGCTGCCCCCAAGGCAGAAATGACTTGATGGAAAGGCGTGCAGAGGCTCATGACACAGCAGCCAGGAAGCAGAGGGAAAGGGAGGGACCAGGGACAAGGATACACCTTTCCCATTCCCCTCCAGTGACCTGCCTCTTCTGACCAGGGCTAACAGAAGATTCAATTATGAACTCACTAGTAGATTAATCCATTGATAAGAAGAGCATCCCAAGAGCTAATCACCTTCCAAAAGCCCCAGCTCTTAAAACATGAGACTTTGGGGGGACATTTATGTCTAAGTTGAAGCATACAAATAATGTGATATTATACTCATAAGAGAATTCATTCACTTTTTTTTTTTTAATACTAGGTACCATCCTGTGAATCTTAAAAGTTCCTGATTCTGGGTAAGATGAGTCTATAGGGAAGATGAGTCTATAGGGAATATCTTCTGGTCTATAGGGAATATTGTTTAGTCCCCCTCTCCAGCCGGGTTTATTATCTTACCCTACCCTCCTCACAGTCCTCTGGCTTTGATTCAGATACTATGCAGAATATGCTCCCTTTGTCCTTCCTGCTCTTTCTGGGTCTTTCCACTTCATAGTCTTCCTTACAAGGATGTCCAACATGGACATCACCACACTTCTTCATCCTCAGGCTTCTGGTTTTGTTTGGACAATGAAAGGTCCAAGTAGAAGGAGGAGAAAAGAAGGATATCAGAGTGTTAATTCTTCTTAATTCTTCTCTCTCCCTCCTTAAGTTTCTCTGAAGTTCCTCTGACCCTCAAGGGTCCCTGATCCTATCAATGTTACATGCTACAAAATTCTTATTCCAGGTCCCAGTGAGCTCTCCCTCCTTGTTTTCCTCTGGCCCAAGATTAGCTAAGGCTCTACTGTTGTTCACTTTAAATTCCTATGATATGCCTTATGGTTCAACTATGCCCCATACACACTTTGTAATTCGACCCTTTGAATAAAACAAAAGCAAACACAGTTCATGTCAAATTATCCTAATCTAGTGAACATGCCTGCTGTCTGTTTTGGGGACAAATACAGGTTATCTACATGTTGCTTTATAGGCCATCTGCTTTGGGAAGATAATACGTTAAGTTGAATACCAGGGGTAGGTGCTGATTGGGTAAAAGCCAATTAAATCACTTTATACTCTTGGACCTAGTGATTGGTGTGAGGAAGTGTGGGCACATAACCTAACCTCATCTCACTCTGTTAAATTTTAAGACATTTGCCTGTAATTTTAAACATAAATACCTTTTCCCTCAATGGGTAAACCAAGAGGTATGTGCTGGCCAAACTATAGTCAGTAGACTTTCTATGGACATGAGAGGACTCACCTTGGAAAGAACTCAACATGTAGCAGCAGAAGACGTAGCAATACAAAGAAACCAGATCCCGGATAGAAGCTGCGGGTGAGTCCTGACCCCTGTCCTTCTGACTTATTATGAGCTGGTATATATTCTGTATTATTTTTGTCATTGTCAGCTGGCTTTGCTTTACTTGTATTATAAAGAGTCTGAATTGACACATGTTCACACAGAAATTTGATTCTGATGCTTTCATACAAATTTTCCATCTCAAAGTAGTTTGGGTAGTGACATAAGCCAGGAAGAAGAAAGTAGTAAACAAGGATCTGCTTTCTTTTTCAGAGGCTCCTTGGAATATTCCCAGTGGCCCATAAAACCGTGTGCTAGTGAGTTTATTCTGCCACTTGGAACACTCTTTATAGGAATCCAATTAAGAAGTTCTTCAACCCACATGATCTTTTTCCTTTGCAAACTCATCCATGACCTGATGTCATTACTGGCACAGTTATCTTGTAAACAAATGCTCAGTTCCAAACAGTATTTAGCAAAGTTGTCATAGACAAGC
Source organism: Hystrix cristata (assembly GCA_004026905.1). NCBI lineage: Eukaryota > Metazoa > Chordata > Mammalia > Rodentia > Hystricidae > Hystrix > Hystrix cristata. Next base: position 27,163 of record PVJO010007972.1, on the reverse strand, counting down.
TGGATAGAATGGTGTTCCCATGAAATAATTCTTTTTTTTGGTAAAATGTCTCTTTACTTTATTTCAATTTTAAATTTCAGATTTCTAGCCTTTCAAAAATTTAATCCACTTCATTCTTCTGGTGAAATAACTCTCGTATCCTGAAAAATGTTATAATCTGTTGAGAAAAGAGAAAAACAAGAACAGAAAAAGATAGATGATATTAAAGTGTGATGAAGGACAAAGAAAAGGTTTTGGTATAACCAGAGAGTTACACAAACCCAAAGAAACTACAAAAAGCAGCATTCACTCTTACAAATGATTATCAGGGGATTTCAGAAATGTCGGCTTATCAGGATCCATTTCAGGCATAGAATTGTCTGTCCGAACAGCCAAAAATACAGTAGCAGGAGAAGTACTTCTGAATTACCAAATAATCATCAACCAAATGGGAAAAGATAGAATTAGAAAAGAAAGACAAATTTGAAAAGAAAGACAAATACGTTTTTCTACCTCTTCATGTCATGAAATATGAGATTATCTGTGTCAATGGCCCATTGAGGGTCAGGATGTCCCTCAGGGATTTGTATAACTAATTTTCAGTGGATTTGATAATATTATAACTAGATATTTGATGATATGTACAATTCCATAAACCATAATAAAATCGAATCAGTAAACATTTATTCATTCAACAAGTATTTATTGAGTACCTGCTATATGTCTGTTTTGAATGCAGGGAATATCAAAGTTCACAAACAAAAAAAATCTGCCCTCATAGGGCTCATATTTAAGAGATAGGCAGAAAATAAGCTAGACAGGTAAAGAAAGTAAATACAATGCTAGTGCCAAGTGCTGGAGAAACAAATAAAGCATGGGAGAAAGAATATTCAAGCCAGACTGGAGGCTATTTTAAATTATTATGCAAGACATTCAGGAAAGACTTTACTGAGAAGGTGATTATTTGATAAAAGAACTGAAAAAAGCTAGTGCATAAACTAGGTGAGTAATTTTCGAGGCAGAGGGAGTATCATATAAAAAATGTCCTGAGGCAAGAACATCTCTAGAAACCTTCAGAAAAGTCAAGGAATGCATGTAGCTATGGAGCAGTGAGTGAAGGGGAGATTCGTAGTTGGGGCTAGAGAGTTAATAGGAAGGTAGGAGCCAATCATATAGGGGCTCATAGAGCACAAAGGGAATTCATTTTCACTCAAAAAAATAAGATGGAATGCTATTGGAGGGTTTTGAACAAAGGCGTGACATCTGGTTTATGCTGCAACAGGATATATCTGACTCTTGTATTAAGAATAGCCTGAAGGCCAGTGATAATGGTGTAGGTTAGTAGCAGCGGAGCTGCTGAGTGATGGATTCTAAATATATTTCCGGTAACCTCCCGGAAAGTTTCGGGACTATTACACAGAGCTCCCACATTTTGCACCTATTTTATTTGGGATAGCTTTTAAAATTCCAGTGGGAATCCTGAGCAGACAACTGAATAAATAAGTCTGGAATTCATGGGAGAGGTCTGAGCTAGAAATTTATATGTGGGACTTACTAGCATTTTCATGATACTTAACCCATGAAGCTGAGTAAGAGTGCCTAGAAATTAGTGCAGCCAGAAAATAGAGAAGCTCCACAAATAGAGCCCTTAGTCCTCCAAAGTCTGCGGCTGGGGGAGTCGAGACAAGAAGGAACTAGCAAAGGAAATCAAGGAGAAGCAACCAGAAGAAGCAAGAAAGCGAGGGAAGAGTGTGGTGCAGAAGCCAACTAGGAAGGTACTTTAAGGAGAAAAGAAGAAATAAAAGTGGCAAAATGCCTCTAGTAGGTAGAGAAAGGGCCAGAGATCAGACCATTTAAATTAGCAAAGAAGTCACTGTTTACCTAGATAAGTGGAGTGCGGGGGATGAAGGAAGGCTTTGTGCACCGAGTTCCAGAACAACTGGGGATAGAGAAACTGCCAACGATGAGAGAGATAGTTCTTTTAAGATTTTTTTCTGAAAGCAAAGAGAGAAACAAGGTTGTATTTGGAGTTCAGGTGATGATCAAGGGAGCTTCTAAAATTATTATTAGTATGAGAATAACAGCACCATACTCACCAGATGATGGGAATGAACTAGTAAATAGACAAGAAAGTGATGGCCCTGGGAAGAGAGGAAAGGATGCATCAAGAGCACAAGAGGAGGAGTCTACCTTAGCTAGGAGCCTGAGTTTATTCGAAGCAGTAGAAGGCAAGTTTGAATGTTGTATATGAGCACTGAGGCAGATGGTGCTTACAGGAGGCTGCTGGGAGCTTGCTGAAATTTTCTTGATTGCTTAAAATGTCCAAACAAGGATATCAGCTGAAAATTTCAACGTGAAGGAAATTTCGGAATTTTGAAGAGATAGGGAGAAGCAGGAGTCTGTTTAGGAAAGTAGAAGAACATATTGATTACATAGAGTATTCAGGGGCATTTGCTTGGCGAGCAGAAATGCAAAGACCAGTTTGCATGATGGAGTCTTTTTCCAGCTTTGTGCAGCAGCGTGAGTTCTGCTGTAAAGTAAGCGGGGTTGAGTTTAACCAGGAGTGTGTTTTTAGGACAAGGTGAGAGGAGAGCAAATGGAGCGGGTGAGGATGCCAGGTAAACATGGACTATAACTCAGCTTAAGAAGAATGAATATGAAGATGATGAACAATACAAAACGTAGCATAAATTCAGTAGTTTTGTGGTGGGAGTAGGGAGTGGCTTGAACTGGCTGGGAAGATAGGCGCGACCTAAGGGAGTGGCCTAGACCTGACGTCAGCCTGGGGCGCGGAAATCCAAACACCCTCTTCTCACAGAATCCAGAAACTCTCACGAGAACTGGGACGACAGCACCGCCAGCGCCTGACCTGTATCAGTCTCCCCTCATCCACGGACATGCCCTGGGCAGATAGAACAGAACAACACAAGATTTCATCATGTTATTTAGAGCTATATGCAATTTTGAATTTATGAATTATTTATTTCTGGAATTTTCCATTTAGCATTTTCAGAGGATGGTTGACCAAGGGTAGCTGAAACTTTAGAAGGTAGAACTACAGGTAAGGGGAGACTACTATAGATTACTGAGTTGCCATGTGTGGTTAATGTGGGTTATGCCCTGCGCTCACCTAGGAATGAATACCTCTTTCAAGTGGGTGCCGTTCATATTAGAAATTTATGATCTGTATATTTATTATAAAAATTTTCTAGGATATGAAACTCAAATGCCTAATTAATTTAAGGAAAAGACCTATCATAATAAGTTCCAAAAGACAGAATTGAAGAATTTAAACAAAGGCTTTGAAGGCCTGCAATATCTTTGCCAATGAGTATACATTCCCATTCAGTATTAGGATTGGAAAACGAGAGAGAGAGAGAGAGAGAGACAGAGAGAGAGAGAGAGAGAGAGAACAAGAGAGAAAGAGAGCGAGAGCTAGAAACAAAAGAAGCGCTGGTCAACTGAGTGGTGTGGTTATGATTTAGATTAATTTACAAATAATTATATTAAAAATAATCTAAATATGATTTAGATTATATTACAAAATTCCAAGGCCATGATTATGATCATGAGAGTCGTTGGCCAGCAAAAGGGAGGGACAACAATGATCTAACAACAGCAGATCCTGAAGAAAGCATGGGAAGGAAAATGACCAAAAAAAAAAAAAAAAAGCCACTCTGGGGAATGAATACTATCATCTTAAAATTGATCAGTAATGCTGAAATAAATGCCCCATGTTTCTTTTAAAGATAGTTTTAGAGTCTTAACTAATGAATCCTCATATTAATGAGAGTTATAATAGATGAAAAAGATTCAACTTTGTAAAGTGAGATTTCTGTGGTTTTAATTTAAAGAAACATTTGCATTAGTCTGTCCAGCTCAAGCTTGTGTTTGTACTGGGTATTGCTGGCAAGCAACTGCCATTCATAAACCTTTCTCTGCTTGCTCCCTTACATCTTCGAAGCTAACAGTCCGGATTTAACTTCTTAGGTTGCTCTCCCTCAGGGGTTTGGGTGGAGTCTGCATTCTCCCAGTGCTTGGGAGGCAAGAAGGACGTAGAAGTTCTTGCAGCAACAAGGGCAGTAGTTCTGCAGCAGCTTTATCGGCAGGAAAGGCTCAGGGCAAGGACGCCACGATGCTGCTGGTGGCTTGCTGCAGCGTCTTGACCTCTGGGTGGCAGCAGCAACCTGCTGAGTTCTGGATGCACCCACAGTGACGCTACCTGAAAGCCCGCGGCTGCCGCCCAACCTCTCCAGTCTTTCCAAAGACTTTTTAGCACCAAACTCCACATAATGAATCCTCAAGTCACTTTCATTTTTCCGTGATGAATTCTGATGCAATATTTTATGCTAACATTGTTTGAAAGACAGGACTTCTGTTTTTTGACCCACTTGGATTTGCCAACAGCAGTGACCTATGCAATATAGAATTCTATGCAAAATAGAATTCTAAGCAGACCTGGAAGATGGTGACAAGCAGCTATATAAACGAACTCCTAAGGTAGCCTGAAATAGAGCCTGCTGAAGACAAGATGTTGGGAGATTAAGTTGGCTTCTGCTATATAATCTTATGATACAAAAGAGAACAAAAAGGACTCCGCGGTATGTCCACTACTTTGGATTGTACCAGTGACCCTAAGAAGAAAGGGGCAAGCTCAGAGGCAATATGCTCTTGGATCAGGCTTAGGCAGAGAACCAGAGAACCCCTAGAACACGTGGACTCACAGCCACATTCTTAATAAAGACAAAAATCCACCGGAGGTCAATTCCTGCAGGTTGCAAATTACTGTGCCAGATGAACTCAAAACCTTGCTAAGTCTCTTATGTAAAAGACAGGTCCTTATTGCACAGAGTAAGCTCTGAAAATTGGGAGGGGGACATTTTAGAGGATTTGGGTGAATCTGAGTTCTTTGAGCCCTGAATTCACAGGACTTGACACTTCCTTGCCTGTGAGCCCTTTCCCCTGCCTGTCCCTTTTTTTCCTTGTTAGCAGATGGCATTGACTCCATCTGAGGGCATTACCTAGCAAGAGGCTCCCAAGTTTCTAAACCCAAACCAGCCCCCTGCTGACTGCACACAGACCCTAGGCGATAATGAGGTAGGGATAGGGCATGACTAAAACTGGCTGGCAAGGGGGTGTGAACTGCACGCGTGGCCTGGACCTGACCTCAATCCTGGAGGAGTGACCTGGACCTGACCTCAGCCTTGTGGGAGTGACCTGGACCTGACTTCAGCCTGAGGCACCAATTTCAAGCACCACCCCTCCATCCACGGACAGTAAGGGTTCTTGGGGGTTTCAGAGGGAGCCCCACTCATAAAGAACCTGAACCAGAAGGAAGCTCTCTTCCTTTCTCTGGCGCTGCCAGGGAAAGCCTCTGTTTTTCCTCATGCGGGGGGGGCTCACCTCCTCTTTCCCTGGCTTTGGTCTTTCCAGACCAGTGCTCCTGGCAGCGCCTCCGTGTCTTTTTCTCTGGCCTGCAATTGCTCTGCAGGCCAGCTCTTCTTTTTGGTTTATAATTTTGAATAAAACTCTGGAATTACTTTTTGCTGCCCTCATTCAATTCTTTGTTTGAGGAGGGGAAGAACCCAGGAATATCGGAATCTACCTGATAACAATACCATCTCTTTGCCTTTAAAAAGTAAGAGAGATGTTTGGTTTAGCAGTTTACTGTGATGTTCATGGAAGCTGGTTTCACAGTTGGTTAAGTCTATGTGAGTGAAGTAGGAGAAGAGACTTGCACATGTGTTCATGTGAGTTAAAATGCAGCTCAGGTGGGGGCTGCCTGCTGCTTTTGATAGATCAACAAATTTTAAATACTGTAATTTTCCAAAAAAATTGTAATTTTTCATAATATTAACACAATTATATAAAATAGAAATGGCAAGGGCAAAAATAATTGTTTGCTGATTTCATAGGGGCATGATAACTCCGGAGCATTTTACAAGTATATGGAGCGTGGCAATGCTGGCACTGGGATAAAGCTGAGCTGAAAGCAGTCTGGGTTTTGCTGCAAGGTCCTACCTCCTATTAATGCAGAGATGATGTCGGGGCCCAGCTGCAGTGGCATGAGCACGGCATTCTGTGTAAAGTGAGACCGTATGAGACGAAGACAGATCTTAGCCTTGGTGGAGAAGGAAATCAGGTTGCTTCCCTGGCAGCTATCTCCCAGCCTGTGAAGGCACTGAGACTGAACTTTGTTCTTTTCTGGAAGTGGTGTTCGATCTCATTCAGGTTATTGCAAAGTGAAGTAGAGACTGATAATTTTCCCTTTATTTGCCAACTTCAGATACATGTAGAATATAGGCAATAATAGCAATAACAACAATGATGTTAATTGTAGCTTACATTTATTGACACATGCCAGGTACCGAAGTACCAAGTGCTGTCCAGGTTTTAGCACATTTAGTCCAAGTGGGCCTATAAATGAAGTACTATTATAATCCTGAATCATAGGTTGGTTAAAAAAAAAAAGAATTCATGACAGGCAAATTACTAGCTAAAAAAAATCACACAGGTAGTTAATGGTAGAGTTGGGACTCAAACCTAAGACTTTCTTGCCTAAAACTCAAGATTTTATCCCCTGTATTGATAAAATACAACTCTTCTGATTTCTTTTTGGCTCATGTCTTAGAGCGGCATTTAGGCTGCTCTGATGTAATACTGTTCACAGAATGGCTTGGAGTGACATTTATTTTCCCACAGTTCTGAAGGCTGGGGAAATCCATGATCAAAGCAGCTGAAAATTCCACATCTGAGGAGGGCGCACTTCCCGGTTCATTGATGGTTCCCACAAGGTAGAACATGCAAAGAACTCTCCCTGTCTTTCACCTAAAGGCACTAATCCCATCTATGAGGGTTCCACGTTCATGACCTCTCACAGGTGTCACCACTATCCCATTAGCAGTTAGGTCTTGGCATATAAATTGGGCGGGCTGGGGTACACAGGCATTCATTGTGCACCTGCACATGGGGCCCCGTGCCGGTGTGTTTTGTCTGTTAAGTGCCTGTCAAATCTGCTGACCATTTCCATCATCGGCACTCTAATAATGCATGCCACGATCCTTTCTAAGTGATCGCTGCAATACCTTCCTAGCAGGTCTGTGGTCATAGATTCTGGCCCCTGTTTCTGGTCTGTTTTCCACTCTGTAGCCAAAGGGAAAATTTCAAAGTGTAAATCTGATTATGTTTTACCACCATATAAAACCATATGGAGGACTTCAATGGCGCAATGTAAAGATCCACCTCTTCAGGGCAGTTTTGACAAGCTCTGTGTTGAGCCTCACTGGGCCCACTGCTCCCCCACCCTTGCATTCTCTTCTACAGTGCACACGTCTTCCTTAGTTCCTCAAATGCACAGTGCACTTTTCTCCCCCAGAACCTGCGCTCATGCCCTGCCCAGTGCCCGCAGTACTGCTCCAGCCCCCAGCTTCCTTTCAGCTGGTGAATGCCACCTTCCTGCACATCGAAGCGCAGACGTCTCCCCTGAGCAAAGTCTTCTCATCTCTGAGAGAAATTTGTTCCCCTCATTGGAAATTCTCATAACAACATTAGCCTTTTCTTAGAGATTTTATAAGTATTCTTGTGCTTCTCCGATGCCTGGCTATACCATAAACACAATGAAGGCAGGAACCAGGTCAGGTTTTTCTGACTTCTGTAGCTTCTTAGCTCAGGGCAATAGTTGGTATGTACCAGGTGTTCACATTATAGTTAAACTGAATTGAATAAAGCAACAGCACCCTTCCCTGGGGGAGTGTGAAAAAGGCAAAACTTTCTAAACCTCTAAAATGTGCTCAGTATTCAATGGAAGATAAGATTGAGCTGAGGGAAGAGTCCGGCTTGACAGGGAAGCAAGGCCAGCCAGCCATACCTGCTCCTGCCTGTCTGAGGTCAAGTTCAAGTTGGCAGGCATGCTGTTTCAGGCTTGCATTTTAAGTGGCCCCCATCTCAAATGAGTCAACCCCAGGAAGAAGCTACTGAACACACAGAATATCAAGCTTGTAGAATTTCTTCCTACCCCATCTTCAAGAGCCAGGGGAGTGGACTGGTTTCGAGAAGGTAGGGATTGCGAGGGAGAACTGAGAGTGTACAGTCCTTCCTTCTGAGCACAAAACCTGAAGTGTGGACCTGGGTTTAGTGTCACCTGGGCAGAGAGCACACTGATCAGGACACCTAGGCTCTAATTATTCCCACAAAGGCGTCTGGGCAGCCATTACAAGGTTGCCCTTCAGTACAGATAGGGGTAAACTTGGACAGTGCCCCAAACCACGACCCCCACCCTCCAGCCCCAGACTCCTGATTAACAAATCCTGCAGTTAGAGTCATTCCTTGGCCTCCAAAAATATAAACTCAAGCCAAGAGAAGACATCAGATTGGTTAGAAGACATTATTGTGATTATAATTGTAGTTTGGTGGAATCAAGAAAAGAATCTGGAGAAAATGAAGAGCTAGAATGTTGGCTGCAGGTGAGGGAAAAGCGTGAGGCAGAGACAATCTTCATACACTTTATAAGCTGGTCTTTCCATAATTTTAAGGAATAAAAATTACTGTATTCCAATCGAAGATTCAAAGAATATGTTTAAGAGTCTTAAGACGTGGCTTTAATTATTGTAGCTGCAGTAATCCTGTCGGACTTAGACTTTATTGTTGATGAAGGGAGACTATGTTTGACTTTGCTTGGAAACCATGAAACCACAACAAAATAAATTCTCCTGAACGCTACCAGGAAACACTTGGAACTCTTTTATGCCGCCGCGAGTGAGAAGAACTTGTGGTAAAAGACTCAGATAGCTCCACAATGTGTATAGTACCTAAAGGATTTTTTTTGTTGCTGTTTCATTTCTGATTTTTTTTAGAATCATCTTAATAAATAAGATTTAATACGATTCAGGTGTCAAATGTCTTAGCAAGAAATGTAAGCTTTATAAACAACAGCAATACAATATAAAGGTTGACGAGGCTCTCTCTAATTAGTTGCTGATTCGACAGCTTCAAAAGTCAGCTGGTAGGACCTTCCTGGAGGTCGATTAACGAGGAGCCAGAGGAATGCGCTCGTCGACCTGCTTCACGTCCTTCCTGGGATCATCAGGAGACTTCCTGGCTTTTCAAAATAGGTTCTGCCCAGAGAGGCCAGCGGTGCGGGGACACCCTGGGCAGAAGTTAGCAGCTAGGCCCGCGGAGGAGGAGGGCCCAGAGCCCGGGGCCAATCCCTTCCCACCTTGGGCGCCTCGGAGGGGGACCCCCTGCAAAGGCCCGCCGAGAGGGCGGCTCACCCCAGGGACTTGGCGGCTGCAGAGAAGCAGCGAGAGCCAAGCACGGCTCGGAGGTAGGTAGGGGGACGCCGCGAGCCGCCTCGGATCCCGCCCCCAGCTCTGCCGGCGACCGAGCATCCCGGAGCCCGGGGAGCGGGCCGGCAGGGGGTGTGGCGGCCCGGGGGTGGCGCCAGGTCCCCGCTGGAGGCTGAGCCCTCCGGGGCGACCTTCCTTTCTGACAGGAGCAGCGGCGGCGACGGGCGGGATGGGGGCGGCCTAACCCCCCCCCACAGGGCGCCGCCGGGGGAGGGAGGCGGTGTGTGCGCGCCAGCCGGGCGAGCGCGGGCCCCGGGCGGGCCGGATTGTTGCACTCGGTCGCCAGGGCGGCCGACTCCCTGCAGCCCGCAGACCGCGCCCGAGGCCGGCCGCAGGCGGGGGACAGCCGCGCACCCGCGCCCCGCCGAGCCGAGCCTGGAGGAGCGGTCGCTGGCTCCGTCGTCTAGCTGCTGGGAACCGAAAGAGGCCGACTAGGAAGGTAACAGCACAGTCTGAGGGAGACCTAGAGGGAGACCGGGAAGAGGCAGGTTCAGGAAGAACACGTTGCAGACACATTGTCAGCAAGTTAGCGCCTGCACGCTGAGCTCTGCGTGCTGGGTGGGAGGAAGAGGTGGCGGTGGCGTGTCAGTGTGCCGCACTCGCGGGGAAGGAGGTGGGGGGTTGGAGAGCCTCTTTCCAGCTCGCACGCAGATGCCCTACGAATACCCCTCTCCGAGTTGTCATTTCCGTTCGCGGCACATCTTTGGCTCCCGTGATGCGGAAGCGAAGGCAGCCACCCTCTCGTGATGGTCGGTGCCGTCGCTACTATCAGATGGGAAATGCAGGGGGCTGAGCAGATTCTAGGAGCCTCCCTTCCTCCACCCCCAGACTATTTTAGGCAGGGCTGGATGATGGAAACTTGAAGGCTGCGCCGAGGCCCAGGCGACTCCTCTGGCGCCGTCATGGTGCGGTTGCCCTGGAGGGCAGGATAACTTTCATCTCCCCTCCGGAAAGGCGCGTTTCGGGCGGGCTTTGCTCTCCGCTGGACGAGCTCAAGGAAATGGTGGTGCTCAGGGCGGCAGGTGCAGCGCACAGGGCGGGAATATGGTGCACAGCGCAGCAGCACCAGCCGCCGGGAAGGAGAGCCCAGGTGCTGACTGGGATAACAGTGTCAGGCGAGGGGAAGTTCAGGCCTCCTCCATCCACAGAGTCAGGTCCAGCCCCGGGAGAACGAAATATCACCTGGGAGACCTTCGGTCCTGGAATGTTCATTTCTGAGCTTTTCAGTTTGGGATGGAAAACTTCTAAGTATTTGAACGTCAAGAAAGCCCAGAGTCAACTATCTTTCTCTCTTTTAATGCCGATTTAGTTTTGTCTCGATTCAAGAACTTTCCTAGACATAATTTATATATAGACGCTAGACCTATGCAACAGAAAGCATAGTAATTTTTCTATCATGCAAGGTTACTAATATGACCTCCCTCTGCACAAAATGCTGATTTGTGACTCATGAGGATTGTTCTTTGTGAGAAGTTTTTTACCCTCCTGATGAAAAGATTAATAGTACGGATAAAGAGTCCTAATGTACCGAAATATGTATCTGTTTTTCTGTGTTTATGAGTCTGTTTTTACCTTGTGGCAGATTTAGAACAAAATGTATGGATCACTGCTAACTTAATATGGTTCATGTTGAAGATAATAAAAACACATTTTCATTCTGATGCTGATTATAATATTGCTGGCCTTTGAGAAATATTTGCTCAACTCTTACATTATAGCTTCACATTTATGTTTCTTAACTAATGATTGTTCACAAACTGCTTTGCTTCTGTTCTCATTTTCCCCATACAAGAACTCGTCACTTGATTCTTTGATGCTAGGGAGCGGGGATTCGCTATTTGAACATTTTCTGGAACTGCTCAGTGCTCCACCGGGACCTGCTTTCCGTTATTTGTGCAGCACACATAGCATCTTGCCACTGGCAGGGGTCATAGCTATAACGGGACGTAAGAAGCCCATAACTGGGGAGCATAGTGACATTTTCACAGCTCTGGCTACTGCAGCCACACCCTGTAGCCTGACCGTGACTGGCCTGCAGGGCCCAAGACTCCTCTGTGGGGACACTTCTGATTCTGCTCTTAAATGTGTCCTTCCTTGTGGGCTAATCTAACAAGAACTAATGCAGGGCAAAGAGTGGACTATATATTGAAGCGAAGTATGGAAAGAAGGTGGCAGATAGCTTTCAGTATACTTTATACTCCAGGCTCACAAAATATTTTGAATCATACCACTTGATGGCTTTCATGATGATCTGCTCTACAAGTGCCATTGTGATTACTTGTTCATATTCTTATATTTCTAGGAAAAAGTCTATTTCTTGTTATTAACCTGAAAAATTCATAATAATGAATAATTACCATCAGTATTGACTGATAACCTGTACACATATATTAGTAATATATTTATATCAACCCCAGAATGTCTCTATTCTTCTCTACATTTTTAGCCATTTTAATGTTTATTTATTAGTGCCACTACCAAAAGGGGAGTAGAGAAAATAATTAAATCAGACTTTTATGTGAAATCACCCTAGCAAAAGACTTGAACAGAAGAAGGTGTGTGGAAATGGCTTTTTAATTTTTGCTTAATAGTAGGTTTCAATATTAATGCCTTATTATGCATATTTAGACGTTTAATTAAGTAATTTCCACACTTTCTTCTGCTGGGAATCTGTATTTACGGTCTCCATTCTTTTTGTTGATGTTTCAAATTGGAATAAGCTGCATCAACCTTGGTTTTTACAGGGCTTGCGATTTTCTTCTGTAGTTTGCCAATACCTAAAAATCTAGTTGCATTTCTGGAAGGTGTGTTCCTGTGGCCCAGCGGGGTTTCTTCTACTACTTTCCTTTGTTTGTTCCTTTCAGTCACACAAACAAACAAGAAATTGCTATAGTAGTCTATTGTCTATTTTGGGTAGAAAGAGGAAAGATCAAGTCGCAACGTGTCATGACTGCTTTTTACAAGTGTTGATGTTAAAAAGAAAACATCATTCAGCTGTAAGAATCCCAAACAGCAGAGTTGACATTCCCTCTGTATCCTGCACAGTACATGCAGCAGATGGTGTCCTGTTTGTTCCTAAGTGGTCTAGACATCTTCACAACAAGGTCACCCCACTTTGTTGCAATCCTGTTTATATCATCTTCCTCATGGGTACATAAACTGTCTTCTTCGTTGCTGTTTACTTGTTATATACATTCTCCCTTACAACAGTTTCCCAGTCCATATTTGCTGTGAAATGATGAATGCAGGAGCCTTTCTTTTCTGCTAGACGTGGTAGATGCATTTAGCTGCACCACGTCTTAGTGCTGCCTTCTAGAAAGACTTGGAGGTGGTTCAGGGGCTGTCAGTTGGTGTGCAATCCACTGACATCCATCCAGTTCCTTCTCTCCATCCCAGCACCTAGCCTCACCTTTCATTCCTTTACCCCTCACCCCACAATGTCCTGTGCCCACTGAGAACTCTTTGATGACTCCAGGAATAGTGAATCTTCCTCCGGTGATCTGGTTTTGTAGGTTGCGTGCACAACCAGAGTGCTGGTGTGTACCCAGGCAGTTCAAGAACCTCATGATGTGGGCTAGTCATTTTAGTTGTCATTCTTGCTGCCTTGGTTTTGGAATTGGAGGGCACCCTCAGAACATCTTTCCATTTTAGCACCATTTCTTATATGGCAGGTAGAGAAACCAAGGACACGAGAAGAAAGGTAGAAACCAAGGACACGAGAAGAAAGGTAGAAACCAGTGATTTTTCTGAAGCTCAACTCCATGTCGTGTGTTGCATATTTATCTTCTTAATTTGTGTATTTATTTCTTTGGGCGGTGCTGTGGATTGAACCCAGGGCCTTGTGAATATGAGTGCTCTACCACTGAACTATGCCCCTAGTCCCATATTTTATTTTAATAGGAGTTAACTTTAATCTACTTTTACATAAACTAACATCATTTTACTGATGAAGAAACAAGAGCTCAGAAAAATTTACTTTTTTTCAATCATTTCTTAATTCTCTCCATACACAGAACCAGATCAAAACTACCCAACTAGTTGGGGCAAAGTTAAGTTTAGAATTCTTATCTCCTAATTCACAGTCTTCTTTTATTATACTTTTTATTAATTTGAAATTTCTTATCAAATCATTTAATACTAAAGTACCAGTAAAAAAACAAGAAAACCATAATTTCACAATATAGGATATACGTGTATACATGAATGATGAAAACAAGATGGTTTATCTTAGGCCTGAAAAAGGAAGGATATTGCATCAATTTTTATGGTGGGGACGGTTTTTCTCATAGATGTGAAGTAGTATGAAATTGACTTGATTAGACATAAAATACATACTGAGGGTGTAGTGTGAAGGTGTAGAAATATACTTGTTGTCAATTTATTAAAGCAATAAAAGTCACAGTCCCTATACTAGTGTATAAACATTCATGGTCTGATTGGAGTGAGATGGAATAATGATGGTGAAGAATATAGCTCAGAGTGACTTTATCCTAGTGTGGATTGTTAGTGCTAGTGGAACCGTGGGAGGATTGTGCTGAATGCACGCTGGTGTGTTTGGGGAGAGTCTCGGGTGGGATGCGGGTCCTTGGTTGGGAAGGTAAAGATGCCATGGATGCGTTCAGCTGGGAGGGTTCTACAGAGGGCAGTGTGAAGGAGTAATGAAGAAATGGCTCCACAGAGTTGTTCCAAGACATGAGGATATGACAAGAAAAGTATATGGAAGTAAATCTCATATAGTCTTTCTTCTGCCAGCCTCTGTTAGTGGCACTCATTAATCCTGAGCATAATCTGAGACTCCTTACACTGTCTTGTCCACACTGGAAACCCTGACTCCTTCTACTTAGACTCTTACTGCCTGCCCCCTCTTAATCCCAGTTGGCTGGCTGATTACCAAATCTTGCAAAAGTTTCTTCAGCCTTACCGTCTAGTCTGTTTCTTCTATCCAGTTTCCATCTTTCATCATCTCCAGCTGCGATTCCGAAGACACCTTCCTAATCCATCTTCCTGGATCTTTCAGCCTTGACTGCCTCATATACAATCCAAATTACAACTTTAAAATTATTTCTATCAATTCAGATTACACCTTCTCACTTGGAGTCTAATGTCCTCAGCTTTCTTGTCGCTTCCTGGAGAAACAGAACTGCGCTTCTGAGCAGAGTATCTGGGACCCTCCACCACCCCACTACTCCCCACTTCTCCAGAACAACACCTGGCAGAGACTTTCGGTGTCTAACTGTTGACCATTCCGCGTGCAAGTCTTTCTGTTTCTCAAAACCTTGCTTTTGCTCAAGATAATCCCTCTGCCTGTAAAGCATCCTCCATATTTTTTACCTGTTTAACACTAATTCACTTACCAAGACTCAGTTCAGGTGTTACTATTTTTTCCCAGAACACTTTTGCAGAACCACCTTATTGGCTTAGCCCTGTTCTTTGTATCTCTGTTTGTATATTGGCATTCATTCCTGTCATTTCTGTATTACCTTTTTTATATTGTGTCTCCCACCATGATCTAAGCTCCTCAGAAACATGGTCTGTGCCATATTCACCTTAGTAGCCCCAGCACTGATCAGGCATGCAAAATGTGTTTGTCGTGCTGCGGCAGTAAGACCGGGCGCATGCTGGACACAGGCAGGCAAGTTCTGAGTTTAATGTGAAGAAATGAAAAGAGAAGAGGCGAGGGGAGGGGAAGAAAAGAAGGGAAGAGGGTTAATATCTTATGTGGCGTGAATGTGAGCTGGAAGAAGGTAGAGTGGTCTGTAATGCAGTAACTTTCAGAAATCTCTTTTAATTCCATAATTCTTGATTGACGTTAGAAGCATGTCCTAATCATCTGTGAACTCCAGTACTATGTACAGCCTGCTATGGGACTGAAGTGAATTTCTTTCCTCACCTCTACTTAGAAGGGATGCAAATAAATTATAAGAATAGAAAGATACATGGATAGGTAGACAGACAGACATAGATTTCAGAAAGTTATATTCTCGAATTTGCAGACTCTAACAGCCTATACGAACCCTTTGTAAGTTCTCTCAGGCGTCTCTGACTCTCTGAGTCTTCCAAATTAAGATAGCCTTGGTATGTGGGTAGGCGAAATGTTTTTCCCTAGGAGATGCAGGCTGCTAATGCTCACACAATTTTGTCAGAGCTATAGGCCATACAGCACGACAGCCCAGGCATTAGTAATTATTTCCCCTGAGGATATCTTGGGGAGCCACCCACAGAGAGGCGACTCTCCAGCCTGGAAAATGCCACTACTGCATCCCACTTCTAGCGAGTATCTTTCCAAGTAGTCAGGAGAAGCCGGCCTCCACCTTCTTACCACTTGACACTATTCAGTGCATCCTTGCACCCCGACTAGCAAAACAAAGAGTTCATGAGGCTTTCTTGTCCAGTATCTCCCTCCTTTTGATGCCTCACACAACTCAGCAGCAGTATGTTTTGCATTTTTTTAGATAGTCATCTAGGAAGGATTTTTTTTTTTGCTTTACATCTGTGGATTCTGACCAGAGACTAAAGTATTAATAATGCCATTTAAAATCAATTGCAGTTTGAAATAGCACTCTATTACTTCTCCAATCCTTCATAAATAGTACTGCCTTAAGGACTATATATTTAGATAATAATATAATTTTTATAACATTCATGAATTCCTCATATTTTCTTTTTTCCATCAGGCAGGGAGATCATCCCACACATACATTATATGCTTGTTTTAGACTTGCTTTTGCCACTCTTCTTTTTCTCTTAGCCCCATTCTCTCCGTTCTCCATCATCATCATATTCTAGGGTTTCAGTGGGCATTGTAATAAAGTATCATTTCCATGTGGGCCCCTTGGTTAAATTTCTTTCTCAGGGTGCGTTGTTCACCACTCTCGTCTCACTGTTTTGTTGGTGGCAAGACCTGTTCGGCTAAGTCTAGGGTTAAGAAAACCTTGTCGAAAATTCATTCCTAAATGTCAGGATTTCACCAACGACTCAGCTACCTCTCTTTTACCACCCAGTCCTGAGTAATTATACTTGACTGAAGCAGAGAATTCAGGAAGAAGTTTGAAGGACGCTGTGCTTCTGGTTAGTCTTCCCTCTGCCAGCCTTACAAATTACTTTAGAGCCTTTCTGTATAGGCAGGGAAAAAAAACCCACAAAACTAAATTAGACTCATTTTGTGTCCTGCAATTAGATTATTTGAAAGTCAGATTTTCAGAATGAAATAGTTTTTACTTTTATACTATTTTAATTAATTAAACTGTTATTAAGAGCTAGAATGTGATCTCGTTCCTTGAAAATGTACAATGAAACACAGCAAAATATGTGTGCAAAAAGCTAAAATAGTGTGGACAACTTGAAATAAAAATAAGCATTTCTCCTTTTTTGCAACTAATTTTGTTTTATGGACAATCAAATATCAAATTTCTAACATGTGCATAGTACTTTAGAGTTTATAAGTGTTTTTCACATCGGTCACTTCACCTGATAATGAATAGGCCTTTCTAATTGAATAAAGAGAATTCTTTTAGTACTGTGGTGACCTATGTGAATTTTTTAAATAATATTTTACTTTTTCTGCTTTGTTCTGTTTTTCAGGTCCTTGAGCTTACTTAAGAGATCCGTCTTAGAAGAAGTTGCTCCATCTGTGGGAATGCGGTCTCCTCCCTGACTGCTGCAAGTGCCCAGGACTCATCAGTGATCTGGCAGATCTAGAACAGTTCCTGCATGTTTTCTGGAGTGGCGTAGTCCTGCACCTAACTGGGGGAGGAATTTCCTAGTGTTGGGTTCATGCTACACGAGGGACCATGGCAACCTCCAGGGCGGCGGCACGCTCTCCTCGGGACATCGCGAACGTGATGCAGAGGCTGCAAGGTGAGAGCACAAATTTCAGTTGTTTATTTTTTAAAATGTATATTTTAAGTTCAAATACCAGCTTCACTCAAACTCCATCACATTTGCTTAGATTTTGTTCAATTTTATGGAATTATAGCAAAGAATGAAGTCGACATCTTTTATTCTAGTGTTTTCAAATGAGCACATGCTGTCTTAAGGTGCTGTCTTCTTTGTGCAAAAAGAAAAGACAAAGATGTAACTCTTTTTGTGGTGCCTAATGTGATCTTAAGGGTCTTTCAGTGTCCAGTTAGGAAAGTAGATCCATTGCCATGTGTATTTATGCTGTCCGTCAAGAATACCAGTGACAAGAATGCCAATGACAGGTGGCTCTGAGAGATGAAATGACATGATGACGTTAATGGTTAGGGACAAGATGGACTAGTCCTGCATCCCTTGCCGATTCCCTTTCTCTTAAAAGTGAACCATCTTCTTGAAAGAATTAACAGTGAAACCTTGTAGCAGCTTGTAGAACTCCCTATTGTCAATTTTCTTTAAACATGTATAGTCCTGGAACCATAAAAATAATTATCACCTGTAGCTATATTAAAGTGTTGCTTCTTTGTCAAAACTCCAATGGGCTGTCTCCTGTGTTTTAAACACATAGCTTTAGGATACAAAAATTTCCGAATTTAGAAGGGCGTTGCTCTCATCTCTGTCAAAGAAGCTTAAAAATAATCTTATAGTTTGTCTTTTAAATTTTCTGCCATCTTCAACAAGTTATCATTATGGTTTTGCACTATAGCTATTATATTAACCTGTTAGGAACCTGTTTTCTTGGCTTATAATATATCTGATGTACAAAGCAATAAATTCCAGTTATGAATTCTTGACTTTCAGAATACAGACCAAAACCTTAAATCTGGATATTCATGGCCCAGAACAGGCTCGTAGGTATAGAACTCAGGAGGTGGCTGGGTCTGGATCGATTGATTCCTCTGGCAGACCAGAGACCCCCGTGCTGACAGTCAGGTTCTGTACTCAGGTCCGACTCTGGCTTCTGTTCATCTCCCCCAGCTGATTCGTGAACCTTGATGTGAATGGGACTTGTTTCCCATTTGTTATGTAGAACTTTGTTAAATAAAATAACTGATTTTTGTTGACTGTATAGATATAGATCTTTTCTCCAGTTCTCTGATTGGGTCTGTTTGGTACCAGGAATCTTAGATCGAAGTGGATGAGGCACTGAATTTGGAGTTTGTTCCTCTGTGTTTCTACTGTTTGCCTGGGTGCAAATTACTGAATCATTTCATTCTTCACTGGCATGGTCTACAAATGATGGAAAGGAAACCTACAGTTTCCTTATGAAAGTGAGGGAATATAATTCAGATCAGGAAGCAGATTTTCCTGGGAGTTTGTTAAATGTGAATATTCTCTGGATGAAATACAAGCATATAATGACAATAAAGGGACGTTCTGAAGGGAACATTTGAAAGGACTGAATCAGAGTGAGACTTTTGTATTCTAGTCACTCTTCTTTTTTGATGCAATGAAAGTTCTTCCATTCATTCAAAAGTTACAGGCAAGAGGAGACAGAAGAAGAGTACTGATGCCTCAGGGCTTCGTTTTAAATGTTTTCTAATGATGTATAAGTGAGTTTCCTTGAGAAGTGTGTGAAGTGAAGGAAAGGGCTGGAGCCCCAACCCCTTTGCACACCAGCCAGATGACTGGTGCTCTGTTCAACATCTGTGCACCTAAATGCTCGGTTAACACAGCCACCCTCCTGTCCTGACCCTCCTAGTATTATGTGGGAAAGCTCAGGGAAAGAATGTGTTCGATAAGCCTTACAGACCCTCGATACTGGAGCATGGTGAGCTCTGAAATAGTCACAGAACACTGGAGGAGAAGGCACAGCCTGAGAGTTTGTAGCAAATCTTTCTATAACTTTTTTCTCTTTTGTTTCCTTTCCCCTTTCCTTTCCTTTTTGTAATACTGGGACTTGAACTCAGGGTCTTCTCACTGAACTACATCCTCAGCACTTAAAAAATTTTTTTTCTAAAATTCTGAGACAGGGTCTTAAGTTGCCCAGGCTGGCCTTCAATTCACCATTCTCCTGCCTCAGCCTCCCCAGCCACTGGGATTACAGATACACACCACCACACCCAGACTTTTTTTTTTCTAATTATCCAGATTTTTTGAAGACTGTTAATGATCTTCTACATTCACTGTTGTGTAAAACTAGCCATTTTATTGCATAATGCAGCGACTGTTCATACTGTATTCTACAAAAGAAAAATTATAACAAGTCAGAGCACTTGAAAAAGAACGGTAAGCCTTGTAATTCAGAAAAAGATAAAATTCTTGAGTATTGCTTACTTTGTTCATATAGGTTATTGGTGGCCACAAATGTAAGGTCTGTACTGCTACAAAATGAGACACATCTAGCCTGCATCGGGGGAAACAGGGAGACGGCAGGAAGTGATCTGCTGGGTGTGCCTGTTAACAGATTGATCTGCAGGTTTGTTCCGCCCACTCAGCTGGGGGGTGCTGCTCTCCCACAAAGAATTGCTCCTCCTTACTGTTGCTCTCTGGTCAAACAGGGGCCACCCCTTCCTGACAGCGGAGACCTGTCCTCTGACCAGGGTCTTCAGAAGCCTGGCTTACTGCTAAGCTCCATACAGGTGACCAAGGCCCTGACAAATGGAGGGCTGGCATTATTACCTAGCTAATAAAGAGAAACGAGGACACTTATCTGAGGAAAGATATATTTCTATTAGCTTAAACAGAACCATACTTGCCATTTTCAAAGTTCGCATCCATAAGAACAATCTTTATGGTCTCTTTTTGTTTGCCTGGATAATGAGTAATTAATAGTTTTGTTTTTTTTCCCCATTCTTGTGTTTTACTGTCACTTTACTACCATGAATAACTAGTAATGAACCTGCAGCTTTAAATAATGGCAACTTGGAGTGACTATCTTGCTTATTTAGTCTGCAAATATAATTGTTGATTATTTTTTCTGCTTTTAATTTTTACTCGCAGTGCTAGGAAATCCCGGCACACACACAGATTGCTACATAATTTAGCTGCTGCTGTAGCTGTTCAATACTTCACCTTTGCCAATATTTGTGCTTGTTTGAGCATAATGTTTTAGGCTGGGATCCTGAATTATGGATGAACCGTCAGACTGCAATGCAGAGTTTCATTTGCTCTTAAGAATAATGAATGTTTCTGTAACTTTAATCAATTTCAATAGACGCTTAAAAGCAAATTCAGGAAAATAGTAAAATAAAGATAATATACTTTAGATGCACCTAATTAGTGGGCCTAGTTTTTGCTTTTAAATGCTGAGGAGATCCATTTAAAATAGATGGTTTAGGGACTCACTTTAGATTTAGGTCACATCTAAGAAAATAACAACTCTTCAGGTTATAAATTTTTTTAAAAATAGTGACTATATTTTAAAGCTCTTTGTAAATTTTCGTAGTGCTTCTGAATAACATTTACTTAAAATATTTGTTGGCTGACTTTTACCAACTACTTTTCATTTGAACATAATACATTAAATGAAGGATTTTTAGATTAACACAGTAGTGTTAGTCCTCGTATGATAGTGTGACATCAACACAAGTGGTAAATGGCAGAAAAAATGCAACAGGCCACAGTGCAGTATTGTACAGAGTAGTTTAATAAAAGAGTAGCATGATCTGCAGCAAGGTCAAAATTTGATTTCTAAGTCCTGTGAGTAAATACAAGGAAAATCAAGAGAGATAAATATTTTTACCCCTGGAGATGTATCTATGAAATTTGTTAAGTATTCCATTAAAGATAATCATGACCTTGTTTTAAAAATTTTTTATGGAAAATGTAAAATCTTTTTTTGGTTAAATAGAGTATTTACTGTAAGTTCACCGTGCCACAAAAGAAAGCCTCAAACTAGCAAAAAGCTGACTACAAAAGAGAATAAAATAATAATAAATAATAAAAACATAATTTTCTTGTAGCTTTTGTTTGTTTGTTTTTGTTTTTTGTTTTTTTTTTTTTAGGTGCTAGGGATCAAACTCAGGGCCTTGTGTCTGCTAGACAAGTCCTGTACCACTGAGTTAAATCCCTAACCCCATTTTCTTGTAGTTTAGAGTCACTAGTTATAAGCATAGCTTAGGGAAGAAAATTTTATCATTGTCTAATTTTGTATAGTGCCCTGAAACATGTTTTATGCTTCATTACTCTCACTTAATGACCTTTCTTATGAAACCATAAAACAATGTCAAAATCCCATTAATTTTATTTAGGCTAAAATTCTCCTTTGGGTCTCTCCCTTCTTACATGAATGATGTGTGACAGTAGCTCAAATTTAAATTGACACAAAACAAGAATGATTTCTTTATATTTTGGAACATCATTAAATAAATATTTGATGACAAATGAATAAGTCATGATCCTTCCATTAATTAACTAAAGATAAAATTAGTCTAGTCATGCAAAAGAAGAAACTATTTAAATGGGTCTCACTTTATCTGCTATGTTTTTAAGAAATATCTGAATTCTGTTTTTATCAAAATAGGGTTTTGAACATAAAATCACTTTGTGAACACACATTCTGCCTGAATGGGGGATTATATTAAACTCTCAGATGTGTGTGTGTTGTTCTTGCAAGAACAGCGCTTTAAACACATTTTCCTTCCCCACGGTAGGTTTGCGGTAGGTTGGTGTCCTCGCATATTCACTGAAATGTTTACTTCTGTGTGAGTCTCTGCCCAGCAAACTCTTCTGTTTGCAGAGCTCTGATCTGCAGTGCTGTGGCGAAAGTGCCTTGGACCTTCTGTAAAACTGACTGTCAAATAGAAGAAGAGCTAAATCAAAAATAACAAAGGTTTACAAATGCCAGCATTGCATCAATTAGTTAAATATAAACCAAATTGAGTCAAGATTGTGTTTGTGTAAATATATTTATATGGAGTAGGAGTAGGATTTATTGCACTTGGTATAGTGTGTGGCAGGCCTCTAAACAGAAGAGTGTCTGCACCTCCACATAAAGTCAAAGCATCCCTCTTTTCGTAGTGCCTCGGTGTGAACTCTTTATTCTTTTTACTACTCGTGTAACATGGGTAACAAAATTATTTCCTTGACCTTCCAATTAAAGTCTCAGTGAACTTCTTGGCCTCCTACTTCTGGCTATCTACAGTGTCACTAGACAGATTAGTACTTTAAGCTCCCGTACATACAAAGCATGATCAAACGATACAACGAATATATGAATTTTCTAAATAATTATTATAATATAAGATATATTGCCACTCAGAACACTCCCTCTCACTTCAAACATGCTTGTCCCACCATTTCTTGCCACAGTCCGAAGCAGTTCTGGAAGCGCTGTTCGTGAGTATCTCTATGAAGTGTGATAAAAAGCAGAGTGAGTGCCGCTGCCGAGTGCCATCTAGAAAGGCAGCCTCATGGAAAGATCCTGGTGTATTCGCATTCATCTTATTCACAGTTACAGTGTTATTTGACATCCGGCTCTTCCCCAAATTCAAAATGACCATGAAAGGTAAATGTTTGAAATAATTCAGAACATCCAGGCAGCCACAACAGCACAACTGAAGACACTCGAGAAGGACTCTCAGAGCCTTTTCGGAAACTGGCAAGAATGATGCTTTAAGTGTGGGATGAATGGCGATATATCTTTTACTGTAGTACATTTAAAAAATTTTGTAAACATTCACCATATCTTTCAATCACACCTTGTATCCCTGTATGTAAACCAATGACACTACTTGCCAGGGTCTGAAGATACTCTGATACTTTGTCTCCTTCTCAGGCACCTCCAGGAATGAGCTCAGTTCAGTGCTCCTTAACTTGACTTATCTCAAAAGCCTAATTTAAATGCAGCTTCCTCAGTGAAGGCCATACCACCAGTATGACCCGAGACAAAAAATTCTCTCCCCCCATAAATCCCTCTCACCCTTTGAAGCCCTATCAGGGCTGTTATCTGGTACTGCTTTGCATCATGTTACACTTATGTGTCCACCCACCCAGGGTGTAAAACATGGAGAGCAGAACCTGGTTCAGTTTCTCAGTACTGACCTCTGCACTCTCTAGCATGGTGCATCTCGTAATTTGGACGCTTTGTCAGTATTTGTTGAGTGGATAAAATATAATGAAAATGTCATGTTGATTTTCAATGGTGAAGGTTGGGAAGCCAGGAGGAAGTCTGTTATAATAAGCCAAGAGACAATCGTGAGTAGGTATCAGAGAGTGGATGGGGGAAAAGGAGACACCATTCTAGACATTTTTTTGAATGTACAACCAAAATAATTTTCAAAGTATGAAGTGTGATTAAAAAAATCACTCAATATTTTTTTTTTTTTTTTGTGGTGCCAGGGATCAAACTCAGGGCCTTGTACTTGCAAGGCAAGCACTCTAATCACTGAGCTAAATCCCCAGCCCCAAAATCACTCAGTATTATGGCAAAGCAGTGTATATTCTTAACATAGAAACTCATCACCACTTAAAATAAATGAATGTATGGTTCATTATTACCTGTGGTTAATAATTGCTTAAACTATGAAATTTCTTTCAAAGATTAGAAACTAGGTACTTAGGTTTTTAGGTGGGAGTATATCTAAAAAAAAAAAAGAAAAGAAAAGAATGTGTAATATCCTTATTGGCCCCAATCTGAAAGAAAATAAAAGAGAAAAAGTCACCCAACATATGAATTGTTTTCATTAACTCCCATAAAATATATGAGAAACTTATCACGTGAACTTTAGAGTGTCATGATTCTTCCTGTTTATAGATGTTCGTTACTTTAAGTTACATCCATCAGCAGAGCTGTAAGGGTCGTGGGCACTTGTATAGCCTTCATCCCTCTTAGAGAGGCCAACCTATCGTCCCAGGTTAGATCCAACGCAGACAGAACTGAGCAGCAACCAACACAGGGACTGAGAGAGTGTCCAAATGCAAACACACCCGTCCTGCTTTAGTTGCAGTACATCTGTGGGGTGTCTTGGTGGAGAGGAAACCCCCCAGTCTTTACAATGCTTCAGATGATCCAAACACCTGTGAGGTCATACTTTCCCTTCATGTAACTCTGTCCTACAGGAGCTAATTACACAATGACGAAGGAGAAGAAAACTAATGTCACTGGCTCCATAAGATTTTAAAAGATGAGCAGGACTGATGCTAGTTTTGCTAGGTGGAAAGAATCTAGAAGAAAAATAATTAAGGGATGCAAGTGGAGATATTTGAGGGGAGGAGAGGTACAGAGAGCAGGAGAGATGCGACAGTCACACGCAGATGTCTAACGAGACGTCATCGAAGCCCAGACTTCAGCCTTAGTTCATGGGGGGCCCTCAGCTCCATAAGGATAAAAGATCAGAGAGGGCCTGAGGAAGGGACATTTTAGCTTCAGGTCTCAGTTTTGCTTGATCTCTACACAAAGTACAGAATTATATTTAATAAATTCTTAAGGAATTGATCTTATATGGTTAACTGAGAACCTTGCAACGCCAGCTCCTGTGGGGCAAAGCACAAGCCATTCTTCATTTTTCTAGAAATGATTTCGAACTATAGTCACATGCGCTTGCACCTGCTCAGGCCTGATGCTTCCTTGAAGCACACATAATCTTTTAGATAAGAAGAACAGCAAAACAAGCAATTTTGAAGGTATGACCAAATAATTTTCAAATAAGTGAATAGAAACATCTGAGGGCAGTTGATGACTGCCCCAAACAGATTCAGCGTCACATGACCTCTAGGTGATTTTGAGTTCTTTGCAAGTCGTGAAGTTTGCTTAAGTACTTTAAAAATGGTTTCTGTGGTGACTTCAAGGTTCTTTTTTATTTTGCCTGCATTGTTCACAATGACCTCTTGGATTAAAAACAAACAATTCCTTCCTCTACTGATATTAGTCATTAATGTTTAGTAAACATAGTCTCCACCCATGTTAAAAATAACTGCTGAGCTAAATCCCCAGCCTCTTTTTACCTTGATTATTCAATTGCCCTGCATCTGTTCCCTTCCCATCTCTTTAGGGTGTCACCAACATTGTTCCCATGACATTTGAATCCCTTTTATCTCTTTAGTCTTTGTTATTCTGTTGACTTCTCCACCAGCTGGGGAGGATTCTGAGATTCCCAAGAATTATCTAGTTTTCATTGTTGCTATTTGCGGTTGTCCTTGCTAGCTACTGTTACATGTGATGCGCCACACTGTTCCTTTCTCCAAGAATGACACTAATTACATACCCATTGCCTATATTTTCAACTTCTTTACTTTTCTGAGAGTTTTCACATATGGTCTCATTTTACCTAATTGTGGTTAAGATGAGTATTCATTGCTTCAGTGGTCAGTTAAAATTGTAGAATTCACACAGGCTAGCCCCAAACCTGGGAATTCAACTAGATGTACTCTCTGTATTATAGCAAGAGACCTCTCAGAATACCACTTCATGGTGTCTCTTTCCCTATGATTTGCAGTAACCTTCGGGATTAAACTCATCATGGCAGAAAAGGTCTTCATTGCCTGAGTCCTACAAATCTTCCTATCTTTGTTTCTGTTAACCCCCATAGACTCTGTCACTCTGGCCCGTGGTCTCACGGTCTTGTCACATTCTTTCTCTGTCCTTTCCATCTCTTCCCTTTCTCCTCCCTTCCCTCTTGCTTTTCTCGAGCTTGGAGACCCAGCTGACATATGCCCTCTTCTGAGAACCCCTTTCCTAATTCCAGCAGCCAGAACGAGAGGATCCCTTATTTATGCTCTACTTTGCACTTATGCCTATTTGAGCATTCATTGCATCAGTCTTTTTGGGTTTGTTTATCTCCGTTCAGTTAGAATATTAGAAACTAGAGGGTAGCAAGGGTGTGTTATACAGTTGGATATCCATTGCCGGGTGCACATCTGACATTTAGTAAATTCTTAGTCGATTCGGCTGCACATTGATGCATTTATCCACTACTTATTGGATGTCTGTTATGCCCAAGTACGCTGAAGAAAAATATGAAAATGACAGAGTTCCTATCCTCATGGAATTGTAGTCACCTGTAGTGAGACAATAGGTAAGAATTCAGAAACTGGGTGATAGATATGATAATGGACACATATTTGATGAATAAATGAAATTTCCACAAAACATATAGATAAAATTAAGTGAATTGACTAGAGTAGGAAAGTGTTAGGTTTACGCGGCGGGAGGGGGAAGGGAAAAGGCTGACGACGCTCGCCGTGGGAGAAAGCTTTATTAAGGTGTTACAGCTCCCCCCTGTCACTCGAGTGAGAGTGGCCTTTTATCCCTTAGCCGCCCCCCCCCTTCGTGACGTTGGAGGCTTGAAAGTGTGCATTTAGGATCGGTCCTTTCTGCACGGGGTGATTGGGTGGTGGGTAACGCCCCTGGGTAAATTGGCGCGACGGACCTAATTGGGGACTCTAGTCAGGGGGAGGGGCCGTTGTTTCGGCGGGAGATTCTGGCATAGAGACGGGGGAAGGGGTTTTGTGAGAAACCAGCAACGGCCATTTTGGCATCTGGGGAGGGTCATCCTAACATTCTAGCCTTTTTGTTTTATTTGATTGTGGGTTTGGGGCATCGTTCTCTTTCCTGGCTGCTTCCTGCTGACGCGGGGCGATGAATTAAGGGATGTTAGTTTGTGGTCTGGAATGTATAGGAAGATACTCCCCCGAGTTGGAGGGTGATGGCTGCAGTGGCCAGTATCCGTCCAGGAATAGTTGATTGACAGTCTGGTTGGTGAAAGCCCGGATGCGGTCCTGTAAAAAAATCTGTCAAGCAGCGAATTATGCAAGGTGTAAAAAGCAGGATTAGAAAGATCATGAGAAGTGGACCTATGAGAGAAAGAAGCCAAGGCATTTGGCCAAAAAGAGAGAAGAAACCATTTCCTTCTTGGGCCTCCCTCTCTCTTCTTCTCTTTGTGAGCCCCTCTCTTAGTTTAGCCATAGAGTCTCTTACCACCCCCGTATGGTCTGTATAGAAACAGCATTCTTCGCGTAGGGCTGCGCAGACTCCTCCTTGTTGA
>PVJO010007971.1:0-77856 GCA_004026905.1 Hystrix cristata | reverse complement strand
TGAGACAGGGTCTCACTATGTAATACAGGCTGGCCTTCAGGTCACTATGTAGCCCAGGCTGGCCTTGAACTCTTGGCAATCCTCCTGCCTCTGCCTCTTGAGTGCTGGAATTACAGGCATGTGCTACCATGCCCAGCTCAAAATGTGAATTTTTAAAGACAATGAAATACAATAAGTCCCACGAGTTTCTTTGTACCTATTTCAATCCTGGTTCCCACTTCCAGCCCAGATATCTACTAATCTGCCTTTTGTCTCTATAATTTTGCCTTTTTGCAAAATTTCTTGTAAATGGAATATCCGCTGTGGTAAGCCAAGTGATAAACCTCTGAAGATATTTAGGCCCAGTCCCCAGACCATGTGACTGAGCTCCACACTTGGGATAAAAGACACTTTACATATGTGAATCATTGAGATAGCAAGAGTATCCTGGGTTACCCAGGTAAGCCCCACCTATGGGTTTTCTTTTTTTCTTTTTCTTTTTCTTTTGGCGCTGGGGATCAAACTCAGGGCCTTTTGCTTGTGGCAAGCAGTCTAACCACTGAGCTAAATCCCCAGTCCCTCAAAAAAATTTTTGCGAGACAAATTTAACCTCCTCTCCTTTAAAAAATTGTATTGTTGTTATTATCATTCTGATTAGTGCTTTCACAGTACTGTACTGGGGATTAAACACAGGGCCTTTGTATCACCAGCCCTTTTTTATTCATATTTTTTTATTTCGAGACAGGGTTTCATTATGTCATTAAATTGCCCATGCTTGCCTTGAACTTGGAATCCTCCTGCCTCAGCCTCCCAGAGTACTGGGATTACAGGCATGTGCCACGATGCTCAATCATTGATTGATTGACTATAGTACTAGGGATTGGCCCCAAGGCTTTATGCATGCTAAGTAAGTACCACTGAGCTAAGTCTCCAGCCTCTCCACATGATGTCTTTTTGAGACAGAGTCTTTCCCTGTAGCAGAGGCTGGCCTCAAACTCACAGCCATCCTCCTGCCTCAGCCTCCTGCGTGCTGGGATTACAGGCCTGAGACACCATGCCCAGCTTCCTTCAGTGTTCTGAATGTTATTTTACTGTCTTTATGGCTTCTATTGTCTTTTCTGAGAGGTTAGCTGAGACAAGAGTTTAGCGTGTGGCAAAACTGGCAGGGGAAGTAGATGTGACTTGTTAATTACAAAAAATCCTGGGACACATGGGCAGTATAGTTCCCAAAGCCCTGTACATGGACGTCTTGGAAGAACTCACGTAAAATTTTGATAGGATAGCTTAGACCTGATGTCAGTTTGAGGACTGGGTGATATGAGAAGGACAGTCCACACTGAGGTTTGGCTACTGTGTTCTTTCTCTCTTGCACAGATGGCCCGCCCTCACACTGAAATGTGTACTTCTCTTCCTACTTTTACTTGGCCCAAACTCACTCTGCTGTGCCTGTTTCTTTTCCTACCTTTAATAAAACTTTCCTGGGCTGGGGATTTAGCTCAGTGATTAGAGTGCTTGCCTTGCAAGCACAAGGGCCTGAGTTCGATCCCCGGCACCACAAAAAAAAAAAAAAAAAAAAAAAAAAAACCCCAAAAAACTTTCCTACCATTCGTGGTTGTGGTTGTCTTGACCTATTCTTTGCTCAGGACAGAAAGAACCTAGAAACCACCTCCAGGACACTCTAGCATCCCAAACCTGGTTAACGGCTATTAACTATACTATTGTTCCTTTTATGTGATGAGTCATTTTATTCTTGCTGTTTTCACAGTATTCTCTCTTGTTGCCCCACAGCAATGTGATGATTGTACATGTAGGTAAGGCTCTTCCTGTACTCATCCAGTGTAAGGTTTCTGGTGTCTGCTCAGCTCTGTGCTTTGTAGTGTGCAGAGTGTGTCCCAGTATCTGGCACTAACCACTTCAAAGTAAACAAAAGATAATACCCTAGTCATGGTGGTGCATGCCTGTAATCTCAGTGTTTAGAGAGGCTGAGGCAGGACAATCTAAAAATTGAGGCCAGCCTAGGCAAGTTAGTGACTGAGTGAGATCCTATCTCAAAATTAAAAATATGAAGGGCTTAGGTGTGGCTCTGTGGTAGAACACCACTGGGTTCAATCCCCAGTGCTGAAAAAAAATTATATATAGGTGTACATGTTTCAGTTGAGTGGGCCACAAACAGTACAGGTTCTTGTGTACGACAAGGAAAGAATTGCCACTCTGTAGTAGGTCAAAAGTAGCTGCTTTATTGGAAATCTCTGGGAAGGTGACAGCAGGGCCAAGGGAAAGGGAAAAGGGAAAAAAGGGCAAAAGAGTGCAAAAAGGTCAAAGGCACCACCACAGGGGCAAAACTCAGGGGCCTCGAATTTAAAGAGTAGCCATCTCTGACTTCTAGGAACCTCCCATTGAGTTTCTCACTGGTGCCAGAACCCTGCCTCACAGGGCGGGGCGATTGCTTAGGCTTTTTGTTACTATGTTTTTTTTGGCTCTTTTTTTCAGCCTTGTCAGTGTTTTCCTTTTTATTAAAAAATTATACAGTTTATGCTTTTAGTAAAAGAAATCTTTGAAACAGTAGAAATGAATGTTCATAGAAAATTATGTTCCCCACTCCCCAGTCCCAGTCCCCCTCCCAGGAGTTTTGAGTTATCATCCTAGAAGTGTTCTCTCCTTATACAGTTTAAATATTTCTCACTTAAAAAATACATGGGAGGGCTGGGGATTTAGCTCCGTGGTTACATTGTCTGCCTCACAAGCACAAGCCCCTAAGTTTGATCCCCAGCACCAAAAAAAAAAAAAAAATACATGGGAGATATTATGCATATTCCTTCATAACATGTGCTTTTAAGAACAACTGTATTAAAAAAAAAAAGAACCACCATATTTCATGGATGTTTTCCATATCAGCACATTCAGACTCCATCCTTTTTAGACCGGCTAGGTGATTTAACCAGTTGCCTATGGATGGCCATTTTGGTTGTTCTCAATATTTCACAGGCAACATATTTACATACTGCTGCACCAGGAGGGAGTACTAAGAAACATTTCCCCCCAAAGTTTACCTTTTTTTGTTGACTGGAAATGATAAGAATTGATTCTGATGATTACAGCAGACTTCCGAGCGCAGCAGCACAGTCGTTTTGCAGGTGGATGCGCGGACTTGGGTGCTCACTGCTACCAAAGGCTAAGGCTGCCCTGTAGTTCTCAGACAGGGAGCAGACCCCCTACTAAGGCTGTCTTCAGTGAGTCACTGCAAGTTGTTTCCAAGAGAAGGGGGTCTTCCGTATAAAAGGGTCACTGCTGTTTCATGCAGAGGCAATATGTATGTCAGCAGACAGCAAAATAACTGGTTTCAGTCCAAATTTATATTCATTCAGTATCAATAAAATGGCCCAAAGTAAACCACAAGACCTAGAAAGTTATATACATTGAGTATCCCTTATCTGAACTGCTGGGGACTGGAAGTGTTTCAGACTTCGGAGTTTTTTGGACTTTGGAAAACTTTCATGGGCTTAGGGTTACTGGCTGAGGATCCTGAATCCAAAAACCTGGATTTCCAAATTTGAAATGCTTCAAATTCTAAATCTTTATGTCATTGTTTTGTTTTCTGGGTGCCGGGGATTGAACTCAGGGCCTTGCACTTGCTAGGCAAGCACTCTACCCACTGAGCTAAATCCCCAGCCCCAAATTCTAAATCTTCAAGCATCATGTCAAGTTTAGGATGCTCAACCTATACTGTGTTAAAGATCAAATCTGAAGTTCAAAATCAGCAGCTGAAAGAATCCCTTTATAAAAAAGAAGACAGAAAGTTAGTTTTTGTGTGTTAACTTGCAGACTGCATTACCCTTTGGAAAGTATGACAGCCAATTAGAAATTTGGTATAATTGTTACAGCCTTTTCTCTCACATCTCCATCATGATGATAAACTAAAGCTCTCATTTTCTGGACACATTCTTCTCCATATAACAGGGAAAACAATGAATCTTTAGGCAAAGGAAGCTGAATAGCTGAATGACCTCCGACTTTGAGGCAGTTATTTATATTCTTTAGTAGTGTAAGTACTCGAAGAAGAATCTCCTTTGCCACGTGGCCACATGCAGGAAAGATGAATCCACTTGTGAAAAGACACAACACACTGATAAACTTGTACTAAATGGGAAGTTCTTTGTGTGGTCACTTTATGACCCTGTTTATAACCCTGTGCCGGGAAGTTCTTTGTTCCAGGAGAAAAACCTCCAACTTACAGCACCCCCAAGGCTCCAGGAAGAAGCCCGCCAGGCAGTTATACAAGCCCGCCAAAAGAAGCCCGCCCGCCAGGAAGGGCTGCTCAAATTTGAATAAACCAATTATGTGCCGCCACACTTTCCTTTCCCGCGCGCGCTCTCCCCTTCCCTCTCCCCTTCCCGCGCCTGTTCCCTACCCCATAAAAACCCCACACTCCTGTAGTTCGGGGCCATTACTTCTGCCTCCTAGGTGTGAGGGGTATGTACTGGCCCAGAGCTCTATTTGAACAATAGCTTGTTGTTTTTACATCGAACCTGGTCTCCTGTCGTTCTTGGGCGCCGCTCACCCTTGTCCCGAGTAAGTTGGGGAGGTTTTAGCCTCAACACTTGGACACTGAGAAGTCCTTTTGTCATAGCTAGGTTTTCAGACAAATTCACAAGCAGCTTCAAAACTTGAACCTGGTGTTGCCACTTCTGGTCAGTAACACACAGAACAGGTTAGCAACATAACTGCTTAGCATGCGCTGGTGCTCCTTGGTAAATGCCATGTTTGTTAACAGTCTCAGCCTGGCCAGCTGCACAGCAGAGTCCAGGGGCCCGGCCAGGATATCCTCACAGACCCGAGTGATGTATGCCTTTATCTTGATTTTCAACACTCACACTCAGGTTATTTAGTGCGTTTAAAGCTTTCTCTTTAATACTGTGCTTTGGACTGTTGATTCTGTTTCCGGAATATCACCCAATTCACGAATAATACCTTAGTCGATTGAAAGGCTGCACTGTTACCCAGAGTGACCAAGGCTCTTTCAGCAATTATAGGATCCACAGTTGATTCAAGCTGGTAAAGGAGTTTCTCAAGTCGTTCAGCATTTAGGACATCATCATATGAACCATCAGTTAAGTCTTCTGCGGACCGCGAGGAGCGCAGCACGGGCCCACCCGCCCGCCGCCCGCCGCCCGCCGCCCGCCGCCCGCCGCCGGCCAGTACAGGAAGAGGCCCCGCCGGCGCCCGGCCAGGCCCGCTGCCCGTGCGCCTCCCATGCTGCACCGCGCGACGGCGCGGCCGGGTGCTACTATGTTTCCTACCTCCTTTAAAGACCCAGAGGCTGGGGATTTAGCTCAGCGGTTAGAGTGCTTGTCTTGCACGTACAAGGACCTGAGTTTGATCCCCACCACTAAAAAAAAAAAAAAAAAGGAAGCCCGGGTAATCCTAAAGATGATGTTTGTGTTTGAGGTTTTTGGGGAAAGGAGTGGTTCACTCAGCTCCTTTGTTTTTTTTTTTTTTTTGTGGTGCTGGGGATCGAACTCAGGCCCTTGTGCTTGCAAGGCAAGCACTCTGATCACTGAGCTAAATCCCTAACCCCCTATTCTTTTTTCTTTCTTTCCTTCTTTTTTTAAACTGAGAAGTGGCGCAAGGGGTTAAGGGAGATGATAGCTAGCTACTCGAGTAGGGAGCATCGGAAAGGGAAATACTCCTCCTTTGTTTCTAACTGTACTATATATACTCCAAGCATTTAGCTTTGTATTTTTTGTATAGGGGATTGAGCCAGTGGTGCTCTACCACTGAGTTGCTGAGCTACTCTCCCAGCTCTTTATTTATTTATTTATTTAGGGGGGTGCCGTGGATTGAACTCAGGGCCTTGTGCCCAGCTCTTTTTATCTTGAGACGGGCTCTTACTAAATTGGCCAGGGTGGCTTCAAACTTGTGATTTCTCTGCCTCAGCCTCCTGAGTAGTTGGGATGACAGGTGTGTGCCACCCCACTTGGTTTATTTGGTCACCCCCCTCTTGGTTCTTTTGTGTCAGACCTATTTGTCTTCCTTCTAGCCTTCCATATAAGATGGATACACAGCTATACATACCAACTATGTCTTGTGACCAATTACAGAAACAAGAAAAGTAGTAATTTTGCATATTTTCTCATCATTTGTTATATGTTCGCATATGCTAATTATCTTCTCTCTTTCCTTTTTAAAAAATATGCAAGTTGTTAGGGGTTAGCTTTTTTTTGAGGTTAGCTTTACTATTTAGTCTTACCGTAAGAGAATTAAAAAAAAGATTTCGGTGGGATAGCAACAGCACTTGGGTGTGATCAGAGTATTCAGGGATATATACAGGAACTGTTGGCAGCACGCATATCATTTTGGGGAAAGGCAGGGATCTTTTCATTTCTTTTTTTTTGAGACAGGGTCTTGCTATGTAGTCCAGGCTGGCTTGAACCCACTATGTAGCCTAGGCTGGCCTTGAACTCTCAGTGATCTTCCTCCCTCAGCTTCCCCAGTGCTGGAACTATAGGTGTGCGCTACCATGACAGCAAGAAGGGGATTTTCTCACTTGCAGAAAATTTTCTCCCTATCTTCCTGTTTCAGCCTCACGTGTTAGGACTGTGGGCATGTGCTATTTGCCCTGGCTAAAACAGAGATGTCTTGTCAGGTGAAAACACAGTTGTCATTTTATGGAAATACAAACATGCATGAAAGAATGCATAGAACTGATCAGTTTTCAACTCACTGCTTCAGCTTCAAATCCACTTTTTTTTTTTTGTGGTACTGGGGATTGAACCTAGGACCTTGCACATTCTAGGCAAGTGCTGTACCACTGAGCCAAATCCCCAGATATTTTTATTTTTTTTTTTGAGACAGGGTCTCACTAAATTGTCCAGGCTGGTCTTCAATTTGTGCTCCTCCTGCCTCTGCCTTCGGAGTAGCTGGGATTCCAGGTGGATACCACCACATCTGGCCCTCACCAAGTCTTGGTGACAGCTGTGGACCCTGAGTTTCTGCAGCACCTATGGTGATGCCCAGCAAGTCTCATAGGGACCAGGTCTTCGAAGCCTTGGGCCCTTGTACCTGGCAGGTGTATTTGTGCTCAGCAAGCTCTGCTGTTAGTATCCACTCTGTCCCAGGCCAACCCAGGGATGTCCATACCATCAGCTGGGCTGCAGATATACCCCTCTAATAAGTGAGCAACCTCCCATTTGAGGGGATAGACTATCTTCCAAGTTTTCTCCCTTCTTGAATACAGTTATGCTTATACCTTTATAATTGACCCCTGTGTAAGGGTTGGGCATTTAGTGCAAGTGGTAGAGCGCTTGCCTAGCAAGCACAAGGATTTGAGTTTGATCCCCAGCACCCCCCCAAAAAAAAACCCCTCTTATACATTTATTTGAGACAACATCTTGCTGTGTAGTCCACACTGGCTTTGAACTCGTGGCAATCCTCCTGCCTCAGCCTCCCAAGCGCTGCGATTACACGTATGTACCATCACACTTGGCTCTCTTATTTTTTTTATTTTTTTATTTTTTTGGTGCCTGGGATTGAACTCAGGGCCTGGCACTTGCTAGGCAAGCACTCTAACCACTGAGCTAAATCCCCAGCCCCCCATAACTTTTATATCAAACTTCTTCTGTTGAAATCATTGTGTAGTTTCTGTCCCCTTACTGGACTGAGCCTCCCAGTGAGGAAGAGGGCTATCAGCGTGGTTGATGTAGGCTTCTGTTGTGACATCGAGGGGCCAAGAAAGAGGCAGTGGGGTAAACACCAGGGAGGCCAATCTATAAGCACAGCAATAGCTAGGGAGGAACATGTAAGAACATGGACAGCATGCACAAATAGACTGTGGCAAGAGGGTGTCACCACTGGAAGTCAACAAGAAGGGAGGGACTAGGGGAGATCAGATGACACGGGGCTTTGGAGGCAATGGCAAGGACACTTGTTGCTGTCCTGCATGAGACTGGTGCCCCCAGGGACAGAGATGTGATCTGACCTGTTTTACCTAATTCCTTTGGGAGCAATGCTGAGTTGACAGTTGGCCCTCCACAGCAGGAGGGAGCCCCACCAGAAGGCTGCTGTGAGTCAGGTGAGAGAAACTCCTGTGGGTGTGGAGCCCAGGTTTGCTGAGGGATGTGTGGGTGTGAAAGGAGGGCAGGGCACAGGGTGGGATCCAGGCCTGAAAGGTTGGGTGAGGGCATTTCCTGACTGTACCCCAGGCCTGGCCCCCTGCAACCCAACCCAGCAGCACCCCAGATTCTTGTAGGGAAGGCTGGTGAGAAGAGTGCTTGCCAAGGGCGTCCTCTGCTCAGTGACGCTTTTTCTTGGTTTCGTTTTGGTTTTCTGCTTTTTAATTTTATTATTATTTTTGTGTGTGTGTGTGCTGGGGATTGAACTCAGGATCTTGTGCTTGCTAGGCAAGTGCTCTACCACTTGAGCTAAATCCTCAGCCTGCTTGTTTATTTTTTGAGGCAGGGTCTCCCTATGTAATCCAGGCCGGCCTTGAACTCACTATATAGCCCAGGCTGGCCTCAAACTTGCAATGATCCTCCTGCCTGAACCTCTCAAGTGCTCGGATTACAGCCGTGCAACACCACATCCAGCTCAGTGATGCATTTTAACCCTTACTTCTGCAGGCTGACGCCAAGGAGCCTGCCAGAAACCCTCGTTTCAGGATCCTGGGTGCAGGGAGAACTCTCCCCGAAGACCTTTCACTACAGAGCCGGCGCGCACCCACTCGGAGCCCAGGAAGTGGAGCCCTTCTCCCGGCAGAGTCTTCCGAGTGCCCTCCCCTGGCCAAGTGCAGCAGCGCCACCTCGAAGGAAAAGCGTCTGAAGGCCCTGATCTGCTTTCGCAGGCACATCCTCCACTTCACAGAAGAGGCTAAATCGGTCCATGCTGTCACCTGAAATAGTTTCATTTTAGAGGTTAATTCCCACAGACGTTAAATGGGTACGTTTTGGATTTGCAGAACACTCCAAGAAACTGTGGGGGCCGGGCGTGGTGGCGCACGCCTGTCATCCCAGCACTCAGGAGGCTGAGGCAGGAGGATCGCTGCGTGTTCCAGGCCAGCCTGGGCGACACTGTGAGTTCAAGGCCGGCCAGCATTACATAGCGAGACTGTCTCAAACCACAACACCACCACCACTCAATCCTGTGGGGGCTGGGCGTGGTGTCCCATGTTTATAATCCCAGCACTTTGGGAAGCTGAGGCAGGAGATGGCAAACTGAAGCCAAGCCTGAGAAATTTAGCTAACCCTAACCCTAACCCTAACGCCCTAGCAAGACCCTGTCTCAAAATAAATCAAAAATGGCCAGAGATGTAGCTCAGTACGAAGGCACTGGGTTCAACACCTAGTACAAAAAAATCAAACAGACAAAAATTCCCTCTCCTCTCTTCTCCCTCAAGAAAACACCTATGTTGCGTCAAGAACACGATGTCCGAAGGCTGCGAGTCCGGGTAGGAAAGAGGACGTGGTGGGGCTCTGCAGGGCCCCTGGATTGGCCAAGGGTATCAGGGCTGGAGGGTGTCAGCCGAGAAGGGACGAGATCCCAGCCACTAGCGGTGGTTCTGGAGCAGTAGAAAATCACTACCCCTCGCAAAAGAAAGAAAAAAAAAAAAAGAAAATCACTACCCGGGCAGGAGTTAGCTGTACCGGTGTCAAAACACAGCCAGCCCCGCGAGAAAAAAAGCAAAAACCACACCTATCCCACCGCGCTCTAGGACCGCCCCCGCACCTCCCGCCCTCATCCCGTCCGTGCCCACCAGGGGCGCAGACCGTCCTCCTCCGCCCAGACTTCGCCAGCCTCCCGGAGCTGCCCTGACCCCGCCCACCACTGACCACGCCCATACCACGCCCCGGATGCGCGCGCAGCCCACGAGGAGGGCCCTCCCACTCCGGAGCGCGCGCGCCCCCGCGCCGCCTCTGCCGCCATTTTGGAGCGATCTGAGCGCCGCCCGCGGCCCCGAGCCGGTCCCGAGCCGCCGCCGGCCTCGCTCGTGTCGGAAGGCGCCGTGCCCCGGGCCGGGCCCATGTGCGTGCGGCCCGCCCCAGGCCGCCCAGGCTTCGCCTTTGCCAGCGCCCTGGCCTCCACGCGGACCTCCGAGGAACCGCCGCGACCCCCGGCCCACGGGGCAGGTGAGTGTGGCCGGCCGCTAGCCGTTCCCTCGGCTCGGGGAGGGACACCCCTCGTCAGTACGCTCGTGGTCTGTCCGCGCCGCCGTCCTTCCGCGCCTGTGTCAGTCAGCAACCCTTTCGGCACACCCCGTCACTGTTCCTGCCAGTCAGAGCCCTGTCAGCTCCCCGTCAGTGTTCTTGTCAGTCAGCACCTCTGTCACTGTTCCTGTCGGTCAGTGCCCTTTCGGCTCTCCTGTCAGACAGTGCTCCTGTGAGCTCCCCTGTCAGTGTTCCCGTGAGCCAGAGCCCTTGTCAGTCAGTAGTGCCCCCATCAGTACCCCAGTCATTGTTCCTATCAGTCAGTGCCCTTGTCAGTGTTACTGTCAGTCAGAGCCCCTGTGAGTGTCCCTGTCAGAGCCTGTCAGTATTTCTTTCAGTGCCCCTGTCACTCAGCTCACCCTGTCAATCAGTGCACCCTTGTCAGTCCACACCCTCCATCAATCAGCACCCCCTGTCAGCTCCCTGTCGGTCCGCACTCTTTCAGTCAGCCAGGGGCCTCCCCCTACAGTCAGTGATTCCCTCTGGGTCAGTACCCTGCCAGTTAGCACCCTATTCAGACAATCAGTAGCCTCCCCTACATCAGTGATGGTGAACCTTTTAGAGCTTTCAATGATAACAAACAGCTGGCTGTGGCACCTGTGCTATAGTCACCACCATTGTTCTGCATGATCAGCACATCTGTCAGTCAGCATTCTGTCAGCATCCCCGTCAGCCAGGTCCCCCTGTTGCCAGTGACCCTGTCGGCTCCCTGTCAGTCTGTCAGTCAGTGCCCGCTTCAGTCAGCCAGTGGCCTGCCCCCACAATCAACATCCTGTTTCTCTGTTGCCTCCACGATCAGTGCCCTCCCTATCAGTGAGCCTCTTTTCCCTCTGCCTGGCAAGGTCCCCTAAGTCAAGGCCACTTCTCCCTGGGATGGCCTGCACCCCCACCAGTACCTACCCCATCACTCCTGGCTGTCAGCAATTCCCCCGCCTGTCAGTGACACCCCCTCATGCTTGTCAGTGGTCTGTCCATGCTGTGCTCAGTGCCTCCCCAGCCTATCAGTGGCGTCCTTGTCAGTTACCCCTAACTGTTCCCTGCCTATCAAGATTCCACCACTCTTCACTGTTGGTGCCTCTCCCACATGTGGAGGTGGAGCAGACCCTCTGATGTCAGTGCTTGTCCCCTGGCAGTGTCCCCTCCCTCACCTTTATGTTATACACCCTTCCCAGCCTACTGTTTGTCACCCCACCTATCATTGCCCTGCATTGCTTCTCTCCTTCTTGTCAGTATGATACACTTCTCTCTCAGTGCCCAGTCCTCTTTTCCAACCACTGATTCCTCTTTCTGTCATGCCCCACATAAGGTTTCCAATGTCACCAGTCTTCTATCCCCATTTTTCACCTTCTGTAGCCTATCTCCTTATCCCTAATTGTCCCTATTCCTTCTTCCACCCCTATCATCTCTTCTTTGATGCTTGTCACCTTCCCCCTTGCAACTTATTAGGCTGGCTTTATCATCCTGGTACCTGCTACTTTGTGTCCTTTCAGCCTGTCACTCACTTATTACTGCTCCCAGTTTGCTGTACTGATCCCTTGCCCTGTCACCACCGGCTCCTCTCTGTCTGTTACTTCCACTTAGTCCCTGCCTCTCCAAAACCAGCTGGCCTTGAACTTGGTATGTAGCTCAGGCTGGCCTTGAACTTGTGGCAATCCTCCTGCCTCAGCCTCCTGAGTGCTGGGGTTAGTTCGGGCCCCCCCAGGCCCAGCCTGGCTCAATGTTTTGATTTTGTTGTTTTTTTTGTTGTTGTTGTTCCAAGAAAATATTGCTTGCACCAGTGTTTTGAAGATACTAGGTTTTTATTTGTTTTGTTTTGTTTTGTTTTGTTGGGAGTTTTGTAGTGGTAGCTTTTGTTTTTCTTTTGGGCTGTTACTCATCTTTTCATTTTAACAGCTTCATTGAGATATAAGTGACATACAATAAATTATACATGTAGCTGGGAATGGTGGCACACGCCTGTAATCTCAGGACTCAAGAGGCTGAGGCAGGAGGATCACTGTGAGTTTGAGGCCAGCCTGGACTACATAGCGAGACGCTGTCTCAAAAAAAAAAATCATATATGTTTAAAGTATAAAATTTGACCAAGATGTATCATGTACAGGTACAAAATAACCATGTTGATTATGATCATTATGTATACAATGTACCAATACATGTTCTCGGTAAAAATAATAAAAAAAAATTAAAAAAAATAAAGTATAAAATTTGGTGATTTCTTACATATATATAGATTTGTGAAATTATCATCACAGCGAAGATAGTGAACCTATCCATCATTCCCCAGATTTTCTTCATGCTCCTTTGGGATCTTTCTTTCTTATCCTTTTCTTTCTCTCCATCTCCAGGCAACTCTTTTTTTATTTTGTTTTTTTTTTTTTTAATACTTTTTTCTTTTTTGGTACCAGGAATCAAACCCAGGGCCTCATGCTTGCTAGGGAGGTGCCACGCTGCTGAACTGCGTCCCTGGCCCTCCAGGCAACTGCTGATCACCTTTCTTTTTTTGTGGGGGGTGGTGCTGGGGGCCTTGTGGTTGCTAGGCCTTATGCTTGCCTTGTACTGGAACTCAGGGCCTTGTGCTTGCTAGACAAGTGCTTTTACCACTGAGCTAAATCCCCAGCCCCACTAATCAACTTGCTGTGTG
Organism: Hystrix cristata; assembly: GCA_004026905.1. Lineage (NCBI taxonomy): Eukaryota > Metazoa > Chordata > Mammalia > Rodentia > Hystricidae > Hystrix > Hystrix cristata. The sequence continues at coordinate 65,040 of PVJO010007971.1, read as the reverse complement.
ATCCATCTTGCATTAATTTTTTTTTTTTTTTTTTTTTTTTGTGCTGGGGATCAAACTCAGGGCATTAGTGCTTGCAAGGCAAGCACTCTAACCACTGAGCTGAATCCCCAGCCCCTCGAGAGAGTCTTGCTGTGTAGTCCAGGCTGATCTTGAACTCACTATGTAGTGCAGGCTGGCCTCAAACTTGTAATCTTCTTGCCTCAGCCTCCCAAGTGTGGGGATTACAGGGATATGCCACCACATCTGGCTATCTTGCATTAATTTTTATTGTGATGTGGAGTGGTGTCAGGATACCTTTTTTTCCACTTATGGATATACAGTTCAGCATCATTTGTTGAAAAGACCCTTTTCTGCATTAAATTGTATGGGACCCTTTTTTTGTTGTTGTTGTTTTTGTTTTATTTTGTTTTGTTTTGTTTGAGATAGGGTCTCACTGTATAGTTCAGGAGGCTGGTCTTGAACTCAGTGTGTAGCCCAGGATGGCCTTGAACTTGTAGCAATCTTTCTGCCTCAGCTTCCCATGGAACCCTTGTTAAAAATTAATAGAACATGTGTGCAGACTCTTCTGGACTTTCAGATATGTTTCACTGATACCGTTTTTCTGTCCTGTGCTGCACCATGTTACTTTAATTATGTATTGTAACGGGTAGGTCTTGAAATCAGCTAGGGTTGTCTAGGCTGGGCTCAAATTTGGAATCCTCTTGCCTCAGCCTCCCAGAGTGCTGTGATTACAGGTATGTGCTACCATGCATAGCTTTTTTGTTTTTGTGAGACAGGGTTCCACTATGTTTCAGGTTGGCCTCAAACTTGCTTTGTAGCCCAGGCTAGTCTCGAACTTGTAATTGTCTTCCCTTAGTCTTCACAGTTGTCTTAAGAGAAGGAAACCAGCTTCCAAGAATGATAGAGTAGGATTGCTAGGCTATATTTAATGTTCACTTGAGGTTTGTGGTCATTAATTTAAAATGAGTAAAACTCAACGTAGATTTTCTCATGGAAGCCTTCTCTGACCAACACGCTCCTATAATTCTGGTTCCCTTCCCCATGGCAACAATTTTAGTATATGTGCTGCTGAAGTGAGCACAGTTGCTAACATTTGTTTGGTATTTACTATTTGCCGGTCAGTATTGGATATGGTGTATGAGTTATTTTGTTTAGTTGTTGCACTACCCATTGAGGTATGCACTGCTATCATCTGTCTTATAGTAGAGGAAACTGCGTGCGGTACAGAGACTTGGGAACTCAAACTCCGCGTTAGTCAGTGGCATAATCCATGTTCTTTATTGCCTCATGATAAGCAAATTCTGGCTCAGTCAACATAGAACAAAAGGGAGTTATCAAAGGGGATGTAAAAAAAATGATGAAGGTCAAGGGTGGCTTTGAGTTGGTTGTATAATTACTGAGGCCTCTAATTTTTTTCTTTTCTTTTTTTTTTTTTTTCGTTTTGTTTTGCTAGGGGCCTCTATTTTTTTTTTTTTTTTTTTTTTTTTTTGGTGGTGCCGGGGATTGAACTCAGGGCCTTATGCTTGCAAGGCAAGCACTCTAATCACTGAGCTAAATCCCCAGCCCCTAATTTTTAATTAATTATTATTTTCTTTTTTGGTGCCAGGGATCGAACTCAGGGCCTTGTGCTTGCAAGGCAAGCACTCTAACCACAGCGTGCTAAATCCCCAGCCCTCTAATTTTCGTTTATGAACTGAGGCTGCAGTATGTGACATGGAGTTGTGCCAAGCTTTTGAGTGACCAGGCTCATGTGGTGCCCGTATGTTAAGACCTCTGCAAAAGCTAGCTGTGGTCATTACTTCACTTCCTTGTGACTAGTGTAACCCTCAAGTCAAGTCAGTTCCTTGGCTCTTAGTTCTTTTGTGCATCTTGCTTGGATGTCAGTTGTGCTCATTCCTCTCAGGCTGTCCTAGTACTTTTTGGTGCTCTTCTCTGTGTTGGGTAAAGTTTTTTATCCAGCTTGTCTCCATGCCAGTGTGTGCTTTGTGGGTTTCTGGATGCTTGGGAGTCTTGGCTCCAGGAGAGAAGAATAGGGGTTAGGGTCTTTATCACTGGTGATAAAAGAGTGTTCTGATCATGCTGAACAGCTCTGTCCTTAATGAGGAGAGCTGCCAGCCCTGTCGTTAAACAAGGGAGCTGCATAGTTCCTAGTGGTGAGCATATGGTAGGTTTTTACTTTTCATTTCATTGTATATAATAGCAAGGAGGATACAATTTGAAAACCAAGAAATGCTAGGGTTCTTACTTGTGCCTGACAGAGCTCGTGCTGAAGGTGGCTAGTGGGGCCATGTATTAGTCAGCTTTCCATTGCTGGGACAAAATACCTGACACATGCAACTTAATGGAATAGGGGAAAAAAATTGAAGAGGGTTTTATTTTGCCTCACAGTGTGGATCCAATCCGTAGTCAATGGAAACATGATGATAGAAGGGCAGGGCAAAAGAAAGCTGCTTACCTCCTGGTATCTGGGAAGAAAAGAGGATTATAAAGAAAACTGAGCATGGTGGGCCATACCTGTGATCCCAGCACTCTGAGAGGTGAGGCAAGAAGATTATAAATTCAAACCTGGCCTGGGTAACTTTGATTTAGCAAGCTCTTGTCTTGGAATTTTAAAAAAGGTGGGCTGGGGATTTAGCTCAGTGGTAGAGTGCTTGCCTAGCAACTGCAAGGCCCTGAGTTTGATTCCCAGCACCGCCCCCCCCAAAAAAAAGAATTAAAAAAAGGATTGGAAGGGGTTGGGGTTTAGCTCAGTGGTAGAGTACTTGCCTAGCAAGCACAAGGTGCTGAGTTTGATCCCCAGCACCCCCCAAAAAGTGGGGACCCAGAGATCAGATATAATCCCCAAGGTTCTGCCTCTGTTGCATCCAGACACATGCAGAAGTGTGCTTCACTTGTCTCCTAGGCATCTTTGAAGCAAATTAGGTTGACAGCCAAGATTAACCATCATAGCTGGGCATAGTGTGCATGCCTGTAATCCTAGCACTTGGGAGACTGAAACAGAAGGATCTCTTTCAGTTCAAGGCCAACCTGAACAACATAGCGAGACCCTTTCTCAAAAAATAAAAAGGGGTTGGGGATTTAGCTCAATGGTGGAGTGCTTGCCTAGCAAGCACAAGGCCCTGAGTTTGATTCCCAGCACCAAAAAAAAAAAAAAAAAGAAAAAGAAAAAGAAAAAGGAAAAAAAGCAGACAAAAAAGATTAACCATCATAGGCTGTGTGTTGAAGTTGCCATTCTGAGAATTTGCTAGGGTGTGAATTTCTATCTTGGAAGTATTCAGGGTAGCACTGGAGTCAGTTGCTGGTTGTTGAGTCCTTGCTGTATGCTGGTCACAGGTCAGATTCTGGATACTATGATTGGAGTGGGATGGTAGAGCAATTAGGAAAGCAGAATGCTATGGACTGAATTGTGTCCCCACCAAAATCATGGTTTTTTTGGTGGGGGGATCCCGGGGATTGAACTCAGAGCCTTGTACTTGCTAGGCAAGCACTCTACCATTTAAACTAAATCCCCAGCCTCTGTTTTTTGAGATAGGGTCTTGCTACATAGTTCAGGCTGGTCTTTTTTATGTATGTTTGTTTTGTTTTGGTTTTTTGTTTTTTTTTTTCTCTTGGTGCTGGGGATCGAACTCAGGGCCTTGGGCTTGCTAGGCAAGTACTCTAACCACTGCGCTAAATCCCTAGCCCTTGTTTTGTTTTTTTGAGACAGGGTCTCCGTATGTAGTCCAGACTGGCCTTGAACTCATGGTGATCCTCCTACCTCAGCCTCCTAAGTGCTGGGATTATAGGCATACCTGGCTTTCAGGTCTTTTTTTCTCTTTTTTTTTTTTTTTTTTTGTTGGGCGGTGCTGGGGATCGAACTCGGGGCCTTGTGCTTGCTACCACTGAGCTAAATCCCCAACCCCTAGCACCATTTATAAGACACCAGAGAGCAATGTGTGGTGGCACATGTCTGTTATCCTATTACTCTGGGAGGTTGAGGCAGGAGGATTACAAGTTCAAGCCAATCATGAGCAACTGAGTTCCTTAGTGAGATTCTGTTTTAAAAAAAGGCAGTGGTGGTGGGCGTGCTATTCCAGGGGCTGGGGGTTTGTAGCACATTGACAGAGTGTCCATAGGTTCAATCTCTAGTACTGGGAAAATACAGTATTTAATGTAAAGGGCTTAGAATAACATCTGACACATAGAAGCTCCTTTAAAAAAAAAAGGACTATAGAGAGGACTTAGGGCTCCATGCTGTGAAGACACAGCACGAAGGCAGCCACTTACAAGCCACGAAGAGAGTCCTCATCAGTGGCAGATTGACCAGCATCACAATCGTGAACTTCCAGCTTTGGAACTGTGAGAAATAAATGCCTGTTGTTTAAGCAACCCAGTCTATGGTATTTTGCTATGGCTTCCTGAACTAAGACATGGTGTGTGTGGCGAGTGTGAGGGCTGGCTGTGGCTGGGGGTGGACAGGAAAGTAGACTGACCTCCAGCAGAGCAGTCTTGCCAGCTGACCCCCTGCCACTCACTGGCCGGTGGATACATTTTGCTTATTCTGCATATTAGTTTTTTAGGGTTTATTTTCTTTCTTTCTTTCTTTCTTTCTTTTTTTTTTTTTTTTTTTTTTTTTTGCGTGTGTGTGGTAGGGTTCGAACTTGGGGCCTTGAGCTTGCTAGGCAAGCGCTCTACCACTGAGCTCTACCCTCCATTTTTTTTCAATGTTGTTTGTTTTGAGACAGGGTCTTACTAAATTGACCAGGTGGGTCTCAATTTGCAATTTTCCTGCCTCAGTCTCCCAGGTAGTTAGGATTACAGGTGTATGTCACAGTACTGGGCAAATGCTTTTTTTAATTCTCACTGCTTTTAATTCACTTTTCTTTCACAGACATGGAAACTGCGGCACAGAGAGAGGCTAATCAAATTGCCCAGGGTCTCATAATTTTTATTTTCTCTCTCCTTCCTTCCTCTCTTTCTCTCTCTCTCTGAGACAGTCTTACTGTGTTGCTCAGGCTGGCCTTGAATTTGCAATCCTTCTGCCTCAACCTCCTGAGTACAGGGACTACTGGTGTACGCCAGTACTCTTGGCTCTATTTTTATATTTTTAATTGTGGTAAGATGTACATACTGTAAAACTTATCAAGAAAAACAAATTTATCACTTTAACCATTCACATTATTATGTATCCATTGCTACCATCCATGTCCAGAACTTTTTATTTTCTCAATTTTTTTTTTATTTTGGTAGTGCTTGTTATAGGCCCTGAGTTCAATACCCAGTATCCCCAGAAACAAAAACAAAACAGAAAATACATGGATATGGTGCCACACGCCTGCGATCTCAGCACTCAAGAGGATGAGGCAGGAGGATCACTTTGAGTTCAAGGCCAATCTGGGCTACATAGTGAGTTCAAGGTCAGCCTGAACTGCGTAGTGAGACCCTGTTTCAGAAAACCCAAAAAACCCCCCAAAAAAATCCCCTAAAAATTAATAAAAGTGGTTAAAGTGGTTACAAATTGAGCATCCCTAATCTGAAAGTTGTTTTCTTGGGGATCCAACCCAGGGCCTTATACACGCTACACAAATGCTATGCCACTGAGCTGTATTTCGAGCTACAGAACTTTTGAATGCTGGCGTGATGTTTACATAGTTTCAGATTTTGTAGCATTTTGGATTTCAAATTTTCAAATTAGGGATATTAAACCAGTAAAATGTATGGAAACATTCCAAAATATGAAAAACTCTGAAATCTGAAATACTTCTGGTCCTAAGCATTTTGGATAAGGGATCTTCAATCTGAACTTATTCTGAGAGAAAGGGAGCAGGGTCAAGTGACAGGGGTGGGATGAGACTTCTGTGAGGTGCTTTTACAAAATTTGGAATTAAAAAAAATTTTATTTATTTATTGGAATTTTTTATTTTTTATTTATTTTTTGTGCTGGGGATCGAATTCAGGGCCTTAGTGCTTGCTAGGCAAGCACTCTAACCACTGAGCTAAATCCCCTGCCTGGAATTTTTAAATTTTGAGACAGGATCTCGCTATGTAGTTCAGGTTGACCTTGAATTTATTATGTAGCCCAGGGAGACCTTGAACTTGCAGTGATCCTCCTGCTTCATCCTCCCAAATGCTGGGATTACAGTTATGAGCCACCATGCCCGGCAATTTTTTTTTTTTTGAAAAATGTTTGACTGTAGTTTCTTTATTCTCTCATCCTCTTTCTGAGAGTTCATTTATAGCCATGGTGGCTCTGTTCATTTAAAATTTTATTTATTTACATGTATTTTTTTGTGGTAGTGGGAATTGAACCTAGGATAGTTTCTGTTCTTTCTAATTTGCGAACACTTTCTTTTTTCATATTTTGAGGATGATGTGCTCACTTTGGCAGCACATATACTGTTTTGAGGATGAAACCTGGCCTCTTACACATGCTAGGCAACCACTCTATCACTTCAGTACATCTCCAGCTCCTTAATACTAACTTTAACTTTTGTAGTCTCCACTTGTGTGTGTGTGTGTGTGTGTGTGTGTGTGTGTGTGTAAGATAGATTCTGGTTGTGTTGCTCAAGCTGGCCTCAAACTCTCAATAGAATTTTTAAAAATTGGAAAACCCATGTATATATTATAAAAACATTTGCATATGTAACTAAAACAATGTATCATTCATAGATAGGTAATAAAAGAATGAAATTATGGATACTGAAGGTTAGTAATATGAGGAAGGAGGGGTTTGAATGAATTGCTTGGTTCCTCAGTGTGTTAGAAATATTTGTTTTTGGTTCTGGGTATTGAACCCAGGGCCTTCGTACTGAGCTACATCTATAGCCATTTATAATTATTATTATTATTTTTTTTTATTTATAATTATTTTTGAGAGGGAGTCTTGCTAACTTGCCCAGGCTGTGCTTGAATTTGTGATCTTCCTGGATCAGTCTCCCAATGCTTTGAGATTACATATATCACCATACCTCACAGAATGTTTAATTTTTTAAGTAGGAGGCAAATATGAACAAATGTTACTATTAAATCTCCTTTTTTATTTATTTATTTTTTTTGTGCCAGGGATTGAACTCAGGGCCTTGTGCTTGCTGGGCAAGCATTCTAACCACTGAGCTAAATCCACAGCCACTATTAAATCTCAGTACTTGGATATTCGTTGTACTCTTCTCTGGACCTTTATATTTTTAAATATCTGTAATTAAAAATAAAACATGGGGGTTGGGGTTTTAGCTGAGTGGTAGTGTGCTTGCTTAGCAAGTGCAAGGCCCTGAGTTCGGTCCCCAGCAACACCCCCCCCCCCAAAAAAAAGGTGGTTACAGTTTAACTTCAGACTTGAAGAGCAGGCAGGAGCTTTTTGAGTAGAGAAAGTGGGAAGAGGGGCATATGGGATACATTCATAGCAATTTTAACAATTGTTCAAATTCCCTTGACTACTAACTCATCTGTGGATTTCTGAGATGATTTTTGTCTGATTTTCTTCCTCATTGTAGTTTGTGTTTTCCTGCTTCCTTGACTTCCCTAGTAAGCTTTTTTTTTTTTTTTTTTTTTGTGGTGCCGGGGATTGAACTCAGGGCCTTGTGCTTGCAAGGCAAGCACTCTAATCACTGAGCTAAATCCCTAGCCCCCTAGTAAGCTTTGATTGGATGGCTATGCATTGTGAACTTTATTGTGTTGGAATCCTGGGTATTTTTGTATTCCTGTAAGTATTCTTGACCTTTGCTCTGAAATGGATTTAATTACTTGGAAATGGTTTGATTTGGGGGAATCTTGCTTTTAAACTTTGTAGGTGGAACCAGGGAGATGTTTTGTCTGGGGCTAATTTTGCCCCACCACTGAGGTAGTCTTTGAGCACTGTGTCTAGTGTCCTGTGAATTACAGGGTTTTCCACTCTGGCAGGAAGAAGAACCAACGTTGGCCCTGTGTGAATGTTGAGGATTGTTCCTTTTAGTCTTTTATTTTCATTTTCGCAGTGCTGAACTCATTGAACTCATGTTGGGCAAGTGCTGCCCACTGAGCTAATTCCCAGCCCCCTTTAATCTTTTTGAGTTATTTTTCCCTGCTGGGTGCCTTCCTTATCATAAGCTCTGATCAACTCCCAGCTGAAGACCCTCTGCAGTTCTCTTGGGAACTCTAGTCACCTTGGTTTCTCTGTGCCCTAGCTATTTTTCAACTCAGGAGACTGCTGGGCTCTACCTCTTCTTCTCTGTCTGTGGCTGGGACTTTTTTTTCTCTTTCTTTTTTTTCTTTTTTTTTTTTTTTTTTTTTTTTTTTTTTTTTTTTTGGTGCCAGGGGCAGAACTCAGGGCCTTGTGCTTGCTAGGCAAGCGCTCTAACCACTGAGCTAAGTAGCCAGTCCCTCTTTTTCTTTTTTTTTTGAGACAGGGTCTCACTATGCAGTTTAGGTTAGCCTTGAGCTCACTATGTAGCCCAGGCTGGCCTTGAACTCCAGGGGATCCTCCTGCCTAAACTTCCAGAGTGCTGGGATTACAGGCATGCACCACCACACCCAGCTGGCTGGGACTTTTGTTCAGGCAGGTAGTGAGTAGCGGCAGGGCTCCTCTTACTTGTTCCTCTTCTTTCTGGGGTCACTGACCTTCATTGTCTGATGTCCAGTGTCTTGAAAAAACATTGCTTCATATATTTTAAGTTGTGGTAGGTGTGAAGGTAAATCTGGTTCCTGTTACTCCATTTTAACCAGAAGCAAAAGTATAAAAAAAAAATAGAAGTTTTTAAAAAATGAAGGCACAAGGGGTTGGGGCTTTAGCTCAGCGGTAGAATGCTTGCCTAGCAAGTGCAAGGCCCTGAGTTCAATCCTCAGCACCCCCCCCAACAATGAAGGCACAAGGTGGTCTAGAAGTATCCATTGGGATATGGGGGATATAGAGCCCTTTCCCTATGTTCCATCCTTGGCACTACCAAAAAAGTGAAAACAGCAGTTAAATAAATGAATGAACCAAAGAAGGAAAAAGAAGAAGAAAGAACATCCGTGGAAAACAAGGAGAGTGAGTGCTGGCCGTTCTTCTGATCAGAATGCCCTGTGGGAGAGCACAGGTGGCTTTTTCCTGAGTAGGCATCAAATAAATTATTCTGCGTAGGGAAGGAATTGGGGGATAGGGCTTGGGAGAAAGGTTTTCTGAAATAATCCAGCACTGCAGAATGAGATCTGAGGACATGGTAAGGAGAAAGAGATGGAAAGCTCACTACCACATACACATAGTGATAGAAGAGTCTAGGCCGATAGACACAGGCTATAGCAGAGGGTCCTGCTCTATCCTGCAGTGGGAGGCTGTAGGAGAGCAAGCAGAAGACAGGTGGATGCCAGCAACTGTGCCTGTTGAGGAGGAGGTTAGGGTTAGGTGCTCCTTCCCTATGCCTGCCTCCCTGCTTCCCTCTTTTCCTCCCTTTCTTCCTCTTTCCCTCCCTCCCTTTCTCCTTCCTTCTGTCCCATCCTACTTTCTCCCTCCATTCCCCATTCCTCTCCTTCCCCATTACCCTGTCTTTCTTGCTCTCCCTCTGCTTTGTAACAAAGAATATGTATTTCTTTTTTTTTGCCTCCCTTTCTTTTTGGTTTTTTGAGACAGGGTCTCGCTATGTAGTTCAGGCTGGCCTTGAACTCACTATGTAGCCCAGGCTGGCCTGGAACTCTTGATGATCCTTCTGCCTCAGCCTCCTGAGTGCTGGGGATTATAGGTGCATGCCACTATGCCTGATTTAGTTTTTGAGACAGGGTCTCAGTAAATTGTCTAGGCAGGACTTGAATTTGTAGTTTTTTTTGCTTCAGTATCTCAAAAATGGGATTATAGGCATATACCACACATCTAGCTTTTTTTTTTCTTTTCCTTGTGATCTTGGAGATCAATCCTAGGGTCTTCACACTGAGCTGCATCCCCAGCCCAGTTAGTTTGTTTATTTATTTATTTATTTATTTATTTATTGATTGATTGATGCCGGGGATCGAACTCAGGACCTTGTTCTTGCAAGGCAAGCGCTGTAACCACTGAGCTAAATCCCCAGCCCCCTCAGCCCATTTTAAATGTGTTTAAATTTTGAGACAAGGCCTTGCTAAGTCCTAAGTTATCCAAGGTGGGCTGAGACTTGCAGTCCTGCCTTAGCTCCCCTAGAGTGCTGGAATTACAGATTTGTGCCTGTGGTGGACTTACTGTGGGCAATTTGAGCAGGAACACCCAGCTGAACTGAGTTGGTGCGGTTCTGGGCATTGAGATGGAGAGCTCAATGGATTGTTGATTGTTGCTTGACACAACATAAAGGAGAACAGGAGCAGAAGATAGGGAGGGACCAGCTGTTTCACAGGAAAAGTTCTGTTGCAGTTGGTTCTCAGAGAACTCAGCTGTTCTTATCACAGAAGGAGCTCGGGGCCTTACTGTCATCAAGGATGGCTTCTTTTTGCCTCAGGGGAGCTCTAGGCTTCATTTCTGCTGCGAGCATTGTATCCTGGTTCCAGTATAGATTTCTTCGGCCTTTTAATGCAGGCATGGACGTACATGGGACATTGCCGTGGGCTCTCAGCCCTTGATTGGATCTTTCAGGTCTCCAGCGCATAGATAGATGTTTTGCACTCTTCCTCCATTTGGCTTGTGTGTTTTGAATGTTGTAACTTGTAAATGTCCTGTATTAAATTTACTCTCTTGCAAACCATTGTCTCTAGAAGGAAATAATACAGTGCCACCACATTTGGATTTGTTTTGTTTTTTTGAAATGGAGTCTCCTTTGTTGCCCAGGCTGGCCTTGAACTGAACTCAAGGGATCTCTTTTCTCAGCTTACCAAATAGCAAGTAGCAGGAGGACAGGCTGGTGCTACTGTGCCTGGCTGTCTCTGGGTTCTTTAGTGTGACATTCTAAACATTAAGCCAGTTAACTGAATGTGGAATGGATTTTTATCATTGGCATTAATCTGTTTAGAACAAGTGAAGATGAGAAGTTTTACTTCTTTCATCATGAATTTTCTGATACTTTGAGTAGTAACTAAAGATACTGATTTTTGTTTTCCTTGTCCCTTTGCCTGCATTTTTGTAAGTTAACTTTATAAAAGAAGAAATTAAAAATTTTTTCCTCCTATTTTTCAGGTAAAGAGATTAAAAATCTTCCATTGAATGAAAAAAATTTTCTTAAAGTTGGATATACTCCAAGAAAAAAACCCAAATGTTTTCCTATTTTGCCTGAATACAAGATTTAAACAAGAAGTTTCTACGGAAGGTAAAGTAATTTTCCTTTGCAATTAGATTCTGCTACGTTGTGTAATTACACAAATGTACTGCATAGATGGAAGTTCCAAAGGATAGATGATAGTGAAACATTTAGTTTTGAAGGTATGTATATGGTTTAATTTTCCTCCCCCCCCCTCTTATTTGATTCTCTTGACTAGCTTTGAGAGGATCTGTGTGTCTTTGGGCAAGTTGCTTGGTCTCTCCAAGCCAAAGTGTAATCTACATAAAATGAAGACAATCAGGGATATAGCTCAGTGGTAGAGCACTTGTCTGGCATGTGTGAGATCCTGAGTTCAGTCCCCCAGCACTGGAAAAAAAAAGTGGTCAGGGTAGTCATGCATATGTAGTAAAGTATGTGTTCTAGCTCACTTGCAGCGAACACATTAAGTACGGCACGTACACTGTCATGGCTGCCATTTAGGGTACACCCTCCGTGTAGAGGGTAGAAAGGGAGGGATAGACTTCTGCTTCTTGTAGTACTAGATACTCTTAAAAGGCTCTCTCATTGCAATACAGTTAGGTGCTGGATAAATTACAGTAATTTCTTGTGAGCATTTCAGTGCATTAAAAGTTAAGATAATGTACCAAACGACAAACGAGAAAAGAAAAACAAGAACCATGAGTGTTAGGATAGCTCTCTTTTGCTTCTTGCTGAAAAAAATACAGATTTTTTCACAGGAAAGTATGCTCAATGTAGACCCTTAGGATTTCTGTAGATTAGCTAGCTGAGTGCAGTGGTGCATGCCTGTAATCCCAGCCCTCAGGAGGCTGAGGCAGGAGGATCACCGTGAGTTTGAGGCCAGCCCGGCTACGACGTAGTAAGTTCAGGGCTACCTAAACTACATAATGAGACTCTGTCTCAAAAAAAAAAAAGTTTTTGAGGTAAAATTTATATTAAATAAATGGACCTATTTTAAGTTTGCAGTTTTATGAATTTTGACAGATATGCCAAACCTTAGCACTAACCCTAACGTTTGTCACCCCCTACATTTCCTCAGATCACACCACAGTCATTTCTTCCCATAGTCCCTGACCCTGAGCAACCCCTGGTTTCCTCCTTGCTTTACCTTCTGTAAAATTTTATATCAATGGTTTCAGTCATTGAGTGTTATCTCTTTAGGTCCAGCCCCCTTGCCCTCATGCCTGTGCCGCATACCTGGGTTGTATTTTCCAAGGCAGTTGTGCCATTTTACAGCCCGGCTGACAGTGGCTAAGAGTTTTGGTTGTTCAGTGTCCTTATCAACACATGATATGGACGCCTTTTTAATTTTAGCCGTTCTAGTGGGTATGCAGTGGTACCTCACTGTGCATTTCCCTGTGATGCTGATCTTGGTCATGTTCTAATACTCTTATTGGCTGTACTTTCTTTCATGGCAGCTGTCTAAAACTTTTGTCCATTTTATCTTTTTTTTTTTTTTTGTAGATAAGATCTCCTCTGTAATCCAGGCTGGCCTTGAACTCAGTGGTGATGCTCCTACCTCAGGTCTCCTGAGTGCTGGGATCACAGGTGTGCACCACCACACCTCACTTGTCCATTTTAAAATCGGATGTTTTGTCTTCTAATAGTTGAATTGTAAAAGTTCTTTATATATTCTGGATATGAGTGGCTTTTCAGATATATCTACCAAATATTTTGTCCTAGTCTGTGACTTATATTTTTATTCCTAATGGTATGAAAAATCTTTTTTTTTTTTGGTGCTGGGGATGGAACTCAGGGCCTCGTGCTTGCAAGGCAAGCGCTTTAACCACTGAGCTAAATCCCCAACCCTTTTTTTTTTTTTTTTTTTTTGAGACAGGGTCTTGCTATGTAGTTCAGCCTGGCCTTGAACTCAATATGTGTAGCCCAGGCTGGTCTTGAACTCATGGCAATCCTCCTGCCTCAGCCTCCTGAGTGCTGGGATTACAGGCTGGAGCAACATGCCTGGTCTTCTAGAGTTTTTAATTTTAGATTTTATAGGTAAGCCTATGATCCATGTCACATTAATTTTTGAGGTAAAGGTTGTAGTTCATCTTATTTATGTACATCTTGTTTTCTAGCACCATGTGTCATAGAAGACTATACTTATTTAATTGCTTTTTTACTTTTATTGAAAATCATAGGACTGGGGATTTAGCTCAAGTGATAGGGTGCTTGCCTAGCAAGCACAAGGCCCTGAGTTTGATCCCCAGTACCCAGGAAAAAAAAAGAAAGAAAGAAAATCAATTGACCATATATGCGTGTTTATTTTTCTGGACTGTGTATTTTGTTCTGTAGATCTATTTGTGTTGAGGTAACAGAACTATGCTGTCTTTATTATGGTAGCTTTATAGTGAGTCTTTCTTCTTTTTTTTTTTCTTGAGACAAGGTCTCACTATGTAGCCCAGGCTGTCCTTGAACTCATGGTGATCATCCTGCTTTTCCTGTCCTAGATTATTTTTGTTTTTATTTGCATATATATTTTTTTTTGCACATACACTTGAGTATCAGTTTGTTAATTCTGTATTAAAAGTCTGAGAGCTGGGTGTAGCGGCACATGCCATACCTGCAGTCCCAGTACTGAGGAGGCTGAGGCAGGAGGATCACTGAGAGTTTGAGGCCAGTCTGGGCTACATAGTGATTTCAGGGCTTCGTGAACTACCCTATTTTAAAAAACAAGGCAAAACAAAACAAAAGCAAAAAATAGACAAGTTATTATAATCCAGCCTGGCCAATATATCTAAAAGTGTACTCGACTTATTATAATTGTTTTATGTGTTTTATATGTGTGTTGTTCTGTTAGTCTGCCTGTTAATCTGTTCATGATGATTAATTTGATAAAGATTTGAAGATAAATAAATCTGATGCTGACCAAAAAAAAAAAAAAAACCTGTTAAGATTTTATTGGGATTACAGTGAATCAATAGATCAGTGTAGGGAAAATTGACATATAACAATGTTGCAATTTCCAATCTGTGAATGTAATTGGTCTTTTCATTTATTTAAGTCTTTTATTTTTCTCAGCAGTGTTCGGTAGTTTTCATTGTACAAGTCTTGCACATATTATGCTAAAGTATTTCATGGTTTTAGATGTTACCGTAAATAGAATTTTAAAAATTTTCGTTTTTAAAGTTGTTTTTTTCAGGGGCTGGGGATTTAGCTCAGTGATTAGAGTGCTTGCCTTGCAAGCACAAGGGCCTGAGTTCGATCCCCGGCACCACAAAAAAAAAAAAAAAAAAAAAGTTGTTTTTTTCAGTTTGTTATTTTCATATACAGAAAATTTTCAGTTGTTTGTTGTTCATATATAGAAATACAATTACAGTTACCTTTTCTTTTCTTTTTTTTTTTTGGCCAGGGATCGAACTCAGAGCCTTGTGCTTGCAAGGCAAACACTCTAACCACTGAGCTAAATCCCCAGCCCCAATTACAGTTACTTTTTATATATTGTCTTTGTAAAGGGCAAGGTTGCTAGATTCAGTCTTACTCCAGTAGCTTTTTTTTAAAAACAGATTTTAAGGCATTTTTAATTAGGAGTAAAGGCAATTTTATGTTTCCTTTTTTTCTTTTTAAATTTTGTTTTGGTTTTTTGAAACAGCTCTTGCTTTGTAGTGAAGTCTGGCCTTAAATTTGAAGTAGTCTTCCTGAGTGCTGGGATTACAGGTGTGCACCACCATGCCCAGCTATGTTTTCTTTTTTTTTTAGTTGTGGTCCTCTCATGAGCTGAGCCATATTTTCTTTTGTTTTCTTTTTTTAATCTGTATATTTTTTTCTTATTTCGTAGTGCTGCTTTAGACCTTCACTACAGTCTTTATTTTTCTAATTTTTTTTGAGACAGGGTCTCATTATGTAGTTCAGGCTGGCCATGACCTCACTATGTAGCCCAGGCTGGTCTTGAACTCACAGCGATCCTCCTGCCTCAGCCTCCCAAGTGCTGGGATTACAGGCATATACCACTATGCCCAGTTACAGTCTTTAATAGGATGGATAGAGCCCCTAGTTCTGGTCTTAGGGGGAAGCATTTTGTCTTTTCAACATTAAGTATGCTGATAGTTGTGTTTTAGAAGGTGCCCTTTGGGCTGGGGATTTAGCTCAGTGGTTGGAGTGCCTGCCTTGCAAGCACAAGGCTCTGAGTTTGAGCCCCTGCACCAAAAAAAAAAAAAAGTAGCTCTAGAAGGTGCCCTTTATCAGGTTCAGGAAATTTCCTTCTGTGTCTAATTTATTGAAGTTTTTTTTCTTTTAAAAAAATTTTTCCTTGGTTTTTTGAGACAGGGTCTCTCTATGTAGTTCAGGCTGGCCTTGACCTCACTGTGTAGCCCAGGGAGGCCTCAAACTCACAGTGAGCCTCCTGCCTCAGCCTCCCAAGTACTGGGATTACAGGCATGTGCTACCATGCCCAGTTGAAGCTTTCTTTTTCCGACATGAAAGGGTATTGGATTTCTCTCCAGATTACTGAAACACAACCATATTAGTAATTACAGTATTCTAAATGCTCCAAAGAAGGCAAAGGATATCAAAATGAATAACAAAACAAGACCCAATCATATGTTCTTTACAAGACAGGCATTTTAAATACAAGGACATACATAGATTGAAAATAAAAGAGTATTAAAGGATATACTTTGGGGTTGGGGCTTTAGCTCAGTGGTAGAATGCTTGCCTAGCAAGTGTAAGACCCTGAGTTTGATCCCTAGCATCCAAATAAATAAACAAAGGATATACCAAATATGAACCACAAGTATGGCGTACTATATTAATAATATCAGACAAAGTAGACTTCAAAGGAGAATGGATTGCCAGATAACGGATACATTTAAAAAAACCTAGAGTCAGTAAAAAAGGCACAATAATCCTAAATACATAGCCACATAATAAAAGAAATTAGCTGGATGTGCTGGCACACACCTGTAATCCTAGCACTTGGGAGGCTGAAACAGGAGGATTGCTGGAAGTTCGAGGCCAACCAACCTGTGCTGCGTAGTGAGTTCAAGGCCAGCCTGAACTACATAGTGAGAATCTGTCTCAAAAAAAAAAAAAAAAAAAAAAAGGAAAAAAAGGAAGACTAGAGTGAGCATATAGTACACCAAGTAGTTACCAGCTACTTAACTGACCCCCAACAGTAGCAAAATAAAGATTGTTTTTCAGTATGTGTGGAGCATTCACCAAGATAGACCATGTCAGATTCAGGCTGTTGTTAGCAAACTAAAGCTGCAGGCCAAATACAGACTACTGCCTAGTTTCATGCAGCTTGGGAATGAATGTTATGTTTTTAAAATATTGTTGGAAAGAAGGAAAAATGTGCAACAGAAACCATATGTGGCCACAAAGCTGAAAATACTGGGTTTTTTTGGTGCTGGGGATTGAACTCAGGGCCTTGTACTTGCTAAGCAAGCACTGTTACCGCTAGAGCTAAATCCCCAGCCTTAAAGTTAAAATAATTACCGTTCAGATTTTTATAGAAAAAGTTTGTTGACCTGTTTGATAGGCTATAAAACAAGTCTTTATGTTTTGTGGTGTTGGGAATTAAATGCTGGGCCTCATGCATCATAAGCAGTGTTTGGTCACTGAGCTATACGTCCAGCCTTATAAAACAAATGCTAATAAGTTAAAAAGGAATGAAATCATATAAACATGCTCTTTTTTCTTTTTCTTCTTTTGTTTTTCTTGTTTTGTTTTGTTTTTTGAGGTAGGGTCTTGCTGTATATAGTTCAGGCTTGTTTTAAACTCATTATTTAGCCCAGGCTAGCCTGGAACTCAAGGTGAGCCTCCTGCCTCAGCTTCCTGAGTGCTGGCATTACAGGTGTGCACCTCCATGCTTGGCTTCCCCCCCCCTCTTTTCTTTGGTATTTGGATTTTTTTTGGTATTTGGAATTGGGATTGGGTTTGAACCTTGGCCTTTGAGCTATATCCTCAGCCCATTCTTTTAAATTTTTGGTTTTTTTTTTTTTTTTTTTTTTTAACACAGAGTCTTCCTAAATGGCTAAGTTACCCATGCTGGGCTTGAATTTGGGCTCCTTGTCTCAGCCTCCCAGAGTGCTGGGGTGATAGGCATGTGCCACCACTCACAGCACAAGCATGCCCTTTGCTACAATAAAATTAGGAACCAGTAACAAAAAGTTACTTAGAAATTCCAAAACAATTGGAAAATTAAGCACTGTGCTTCTAACTCGCCTGTAATTCAGAAAAAAAATCACAAGAGAAATTAGAAATATCTTGAATTCAGTGAAAATAAAAGCATACCAAAGTCTGTAAGATGCAACTGAAGGAGAATTTGTACATTGAGTGCCTATAATTTGGAAGAAAGTCCTAGAAATCGGTTATCTAAGGTTCTACTGTATGAAGCCAGAAGAAGGAGCAGATTGGTGCAGTAGGAAAGAGGTTACAAAGACAAAAGAAGAAATCGGTGAAATAGAAAATTAACAAATAAGCCAGGTGTGGTGGTGTACACCTCTAATCCCAGCACTCTGGGAGGCTGAGGCAGGAGGATCTCAATTCAAGCCCAGCCTGGACAATTCAGTGATTTAGTGAGAAAGTTGCAAAATAAAAAAGAATTGGGGATATAGCTCAATGCAAACAAAGACCCTGGGTTCAGTACCCAGTACCAAAAAGAAGAAAGGAAAATTAACAAGTAATAGAAAAAAAATTTAAAAGCTGTTTAAAGGAAATTACTAATATGTAGAAACAAAAAAGGGAACATTATTATAGACCCTACTCAATTTTATTTTATTTTTTTCTACTCAGTTTTAAAAGAGTAACAATATACGAATAGCTCTGTGCTAAATAATTTAACCACTTTAGATGCCATGACCAAATTCTTACAGCTGTGTAAATTACTAAAAACAGAAGCAAGAAGTAGAAGGTATAAATTGCTGTAACCTATTAAAGAAATAGAACTCATTTGAAACATCACCACAGACAGCTTGAGATCCACCTGGTTTCACTGGTGAACTCCATCAAACACCAGGAAGAAATCACATCATCCCAGACTGCACATGTCTGTGTGCGTGTGCAGTGTTCATCTCAGTGGGGAGCACAGTTGCAGGGCCCGAGGGCCAAACCTTTGTTTAGTCTGCAGGGGACAGCGTGTTCAGGATGCAGGAAGGAAAGTGCAGTCTGTGTGAGAAGGGTGCAGTGTCTTTGTGGTGAGGCGATTCCAGGGGACTGCAGTGCCCCAGCCACCTGCAGAAAGCAGCCTGATGTGCGGTTAGGCTGGAGTCGGTGGCAGTTTTGAAGCTGAGATCAGAGGACATGAAGATGTCATGTTGTCAGAGGCTGTCAGGTTGAGGCTGGACAAAGAAGCTCCTGTGTCAGGGCTCACAGGGCAGCACAAGCTTCACGGTCCACAGGTCATTGGCAACTGTGGACAGTTTTGTTTTGTTTTGGTGCCAGGGATCAAACTCATGGTCTTGTGCTTGCCTGGCAAGCACAAGGCCCTGAGCCTGATCCCTGGCACCAGAAAAAAAAAAAAAAAATCCCATCTGCTATTAACTTTTTTTTTTTCCAGTTCTGGGGATTGAACCCAGAGCCTTTGTACTGACTTACATTCCCGACCCTCTTTTTAATTTTTTATTTTGAGCCAAGCTCTCACTAAGTCACTGAGTTGCCCAGGCTAGGTTCAAACTTACAGCCTTCCTATCCCAGCTTCCCAGCGTGCTGGGATTACAGGCCTGTGCCACTCTGCCTGGTTTACCATAATTTTCTAGGTAACTTCATGTAGCATTGAAGAGATTCATACTTTCAAAGTAAACTTTTTTGGGGGGAGGGGTGTTAGGAATCAACTCAGGGCCTTAGTGCTTATTAGGCAAGTGCTCTACCACATGAGCTAAATCCCTAACCCCTCAAAATAAACTTTTAACTTTGTTAAAGATTCAGACTTCATGTTTTCTTTTTGTATTAGAACAGTGAAAACTTTGTTGCTAACCTGCCCTGACCCACAGATTTACTGTGAGACTTACTGGGTGGACAGATTTGTTCAGTCTGGGCAAGAGCCAGAAAAGGAACTACAGAGGCAGAGGAAAAGTGGAGCTGGTCATGATCCTCAGGTTGGGGGTGTCAAGACCTTGTGCCCAGTTGGTATGTGAAGGAGGTAGCGGTTTCATAGGTGACCCATGTGGTATTCAGCAGGGTGGGCACAGTGAAGAGAAAAGCCTCGGGGTAAGTGACAGCGGAGAAGGGTAAGGTCACACAAAGTGAGCTGTTTTGAATTTGACTTGTTGAGGTTGAGCTCTGTAAAACCTCTAGGAGAACATGTCTAGTGTTCACGCAGAAGGTGCTGGGTACTAGGAGGTGGGCTTGTGCTGTGAGTTGTTAATGTTCTCTGGATGGAGGGGCTTCCCCGATGCTGACACGTGGGAGACCTTAGGCTGTGTTGGCCTCTGGGAGCCAAGAAGCAAATGAGGGCATCCAGAGGCATGTTGAGTGCTGCAGGTGGGACTGAAACAGATAGCAGGGAAGGTGAGTTAGCCAGGAGGACCCTGTAGGGGCAGGTCCTGGAGCTGGGGATGTCTGTGCTGACCTTATGAGCCCAATCTGCAGAGGTCTGAGAAGAGTAGTTACTGAGGAAAGCCCAATCCCCCAACCTGAGCCCCAGGAATCGTGTCTGTTCATGTTGGAATGGACTTCTTGCATTTTGGTATAATGTAGTTGAGGGCAGAGTCATAGAGTGGGGAGTGAGTGACCTTTTCTCCTTGCTTATAGCTCTGTGTCCATCACAATGTTCTGGAAGTTTGACTTGAATACCACATCCCATGTCGACAAGCTGCTGGACAAGGAACATGTGACACTGCAGGAGTTAATGGATGAAGATGATATCCTGCAAGAATGTAAGGCTCAGAACCGGAAGCTGCTGGACTTTCTGTGCAGGCCACAGTGTATGGAGGAGATGGTGAACCTCATCACACAGGACCCACCCTTGGATGTGGAAGAGAAGGTCCGCTTCAAGTATGTACTGAGACTATGACGGGCCTAGTGCTGGGGAGTACTCAGGGAGAACATGAGCAGTGTCTGAGGATAGCCAGATCCATGGCTCTTGATGCTGATGCAGGCCTTAAACACCTACCCAATCTGAGCAATAAGGAGGCCACTGTGGGTTTTGTTATTTATGAGGTTTAATCTCTGGGGTATGTGCTTTCTCATTCTGAGTTTTATGTAGGTTTAAACTAAGGTGATGTGGTTGGAGCATATGAGTGACAGTGTACTAAAAGAAAAAGACTGGTCCTGTGATAGAGGGGCACGTAGAATTACTGCAGAGTTGGCCCTAGCCTGCCACAAGGGGCAGCCTGGAGAGACATGTAGTACAGGTATTTGGTCACTGAACTCCAGAAAATGCTTCACTGAGCCCCCCAACTTGGAGGAATTATATCATTGTCATTAGTGGTACCAGCCATTCTTAAAGTTTTTCCTAACATTCTCCATTCAGCATTTGGCCAGGATATTAGAAGATGATAGAAAGGCAAGGGGCAGTGTGGCAAGATGGTAGGATCTTTTAGTGAGGACAGAACTTGAACCGGGAGAACACTTCAGGAGGCAGGCGATCCTAGCCTCCAGGCTTTGGGGGTGTGGGGCCATGAAGAGGCCACACAGCCCAGGGAGAGCTGGGGTTGCATGATCATAGCTTTCAGGTCCAGGTGCTTATGAGGAAGTGTAAAATACATGCATGTAGTGGTAAAGTCTTAGAACAGGGTCAGCAAAGTAGAAATCCTGTTTTTGTGTGGGCTGTGAGCTAAGAAGAGTTTTATATTTTTAAATGTTGAAAAAAATCAAGGGAAGAATACTTCGCTACACATGTTAGTGACATGAAAACCATTTTTTGGTGTCCACCCTGCAGTCTTTGTAGACATACTCATCCATATACAATGCAGAGTTCAGTTGTAACAGAAACTGTCAAAAATATTTGATGTGAGGCCCTTCACAGAAAATCTTTGGTAACCTGTGTCTCACAAGGAAAACAGAGCAAGACTGAATGACAGGGCAGCCTGTGGCAGGCTGTCAATACTGCATCTATGGTGGTCAGCCAGGTTCTCTCTGACAACGGGAGCCATGTGGTGGTTTACCAAGAACAAGAGCTTGCTCTGGGGGAGGGAGGGGTTTGGGGACAGGATGACTGTATTAGAGGGTGTTTTGGTCACATCGCTATTCCAAGTGTCCTGCTAGTTTGGTGAAAAATTAGAGCAAAGTGGGGTTGGGGATTTAGCTCAGTGGTAGAGCACTTGCCTAGCAAGCACAAGGCCCTGAGTTTGATCCCCAGTTAAAAAAAAACAAAAACAAAAACAAAGTGGCAGGCATAGGAGGAGGATAGCTGGGGTTCGCATGGTCAGAATAAGGGTCCCAGAGTGGCATCTGTAAGCTAGGAGAGCTGCACAGTCAGGAATTTGAGAGAAATTAGTGATAGATGAATGCAAAGTGAGGCAAACAAAGCAAGGAGAGCACATGTAGCTCTGGGGGAACCTTATGTAAGTAAGCAGGTAGAACAGAGTAGACAAATCAGCTCAGCAGTAGGCAGATTTTACATATTCATATTAAGGTCCATACCAAGTGTCTTTATTTTTGCATTTATTGTGCTGGGCATTCCATGAACCCTTTCAGCTGGCAAATTCATGAATCTCAGTGCAGGGAAATATCTTGTATTATTTCCCTGATAATTTATTTCTCCTCCAGTTTTTCCTCTGTTCTGTTTCTGGGGAGTCTACTTGGATGTTAGATCACCTCACTACTTGTTCTTATTTTTGCTCTTAATGTTTTATCTTTGTCTTTGTGGTCTACATCCGAGAGACTTAAATTCCCATCTTTTTATTGACTTTTCAATTTTTTTTTTTTTTTTTTTTGGTGCTGGGGATCAAACTTGGGGCCTTGTGCTTGCTAGGCAAACACTCTACCACTTGAACTAAATCTCCAGCCCCTGAATTTTCAAATTTCTTTCTTTCTTTTTTTCTTTTTGGTTTTTTGAGATAGAGTCTTGCTATGTCTTGCTATGTAGTTTGGGCTGGCCTTGAACTTACTGTGTAGCCCAGGCTGGCCTCAAACTTGCAGTGATCCTCCTGCCTCAGCTTTCCAAATGCTGGACTTACAAGCATGTGCCACCATGCCTGACTTATCATTATTTTTTTAATTTCTAAGAGCTCTTTCTTATTCTCTTTTGGGGGGAGGTGCTGGGGATTGAACTCAGGGCCTTGTGCTTGCTAGGCAAACACTCTACCACTTGAACTAAATCTCCAGCCCCCATTTTTGAAATAGGGTCTCACTGTGTTGCTCAAGCTGTTCTTGAACTCCTGGAATCCAGTGATCCTCCTGTCTCAGTCTCTTGAGTGTTGGGCTGCAGTCACGCATCACCTTGACTGACTCTGAGATTGTATGCGCGCACGCATGCATGCATGTGTGTTACAGAGGAACACTGAACTACATCCCCAGCCCTTTTATTTTTTATTTTGAGATAGGGTCACACTGAATTGCCCAGGCTGGCCTCAAATTTGTGATCCTCCTGCCTCAGCCTCTGAAGGATTACAGATGTGTGCTACCACTCCAACTCAGATATTGAGTCAAAGCTCCCAGTTCTTATCCTGGATACTGTCTTGGTGTGTCACATTGCCTCTGAGACTAGCGTGATTGTTAAAGTTCTCTTCTGTTCTCTGGCCTCTGTCCTCTGTGTGCTGTCTTCAGTTGGTCAGTGTTGCGTCCTTTCAGCAGTGAGGCCCTAACACGTGCACAGTATGAGTTCTGAGGGGCCATGCTTAAGCTTCACCACAAGTGAATGGTGGTTGGCTATTTGGTTAGATGACAACTGGTTGACTTTCTCTTTGTCCCATTGTTTCCTTCAGGAGAGGGACAGAACCCCATCAACATCCTGGGAGCTGACTCAGGGTGAGGCCCTGGAGCATCTCATACTGTTGTGGAGAGCATCTTATTACTGCTAGGTTGTGCTTGCTGTCCCTGAGTTGTGAACTGGGTTGGTTCACTTCTCCCTGGAATAAACCTTTCCAGTCCTGGGGAGGGTCTGCATGTCCTGCTCTGTGACAATTTTCAGCCCTCTCTGTGCTTTGCCACCCACTATCTTGCTGACCAGGCCTCAGTTCTAGTTGGTGCTCCCCTCTCTGGACACTGGAGATTCTGTTTCCCTTGGGCTTAGTCAGCCAGCATTTCCAGGGCTGGTCCAGTGTCTTTTTTTTTGGTGCTCTGGTTAGAGCTAAATCTCCAGCCCCTCCAGTGTCATTCCTGCTTCTTTTTTCTTGTCTTTTTGTTTTTTTGCATTATTTGGTAGAAGTGTAGAGGGAATATCAAAAAGCCTATGTGCTCCATCTACTGTGTTTAAATGGGACTCCTATTCCTTACATAAACTGTAAAACCTACTGGATCAGTACCTGTTTGACAAGTAGTTGTAAAATATAGATAAAGAGAAAAGGGAGAAAATCTTAGTCTTTCCACTTAGATATAACCTTTGGGTGTCAGCTTCTAGCTCTGTCTGCTCCTTGGTGGACAAGTCGAGTCATACCCTGGCTCTGAAAAGCTCTAAGGAGCAGTCTGTACTTTTCCTGTTTCTTCCCACCATAGGATTTGAGCTTTGCCTACTACCCCAGTGCACTCTGTTTTGTTGTTTAGAGATCTGGTGCACATAGAGTCCTGCTGTGGCCTTCAATGCTGCCAACTGGTCCCCCTCCCTGTTCTTTCTGGCTCCCTGCCCTTAATGGCCATGTGTTGTCCCCCGTGCTGAACTCTTTTTGTCCAGTTTTGTAGCAATCTGATGAGGTGGGGACTGCTATCCTATTTTACAGACAAGGACCTCAAAGGCCATAGAGATTGATTAGTGAGAGGTAAGCCCAGCTCTGACCCAGCTCTCAGGCCCATTTTCTCCCCATGCCCAGCCTCTAGTGCCCTGAGCACTGACCATGTCTCTTGCTGGTGCCTAGGCCTGGCTGCTGGGTCTCTTTGTGACTGGTAGGTCCCTCATGCTGTGAGGCTACTCCCTTGTGGATACTGAAGAAGATCACATACCCCCTACCCTGCCGCAACCAGGTGAAATCCCTTTTCTGTATGCAGATGGCCATATCCTCAGTTAGCTATATCCTCTGAGTCTCTCAAAACCAAGAACCCTTGGGTCTGGCAGACCTGTGTGCCCACTTTGCTTGGGACCAGGTACATGTTGGGAAGAGAAGGTCATAGGAGCTGACCTCAACTGAGTGCTTCCTGTGTACCAAGCGCCATTCCTCTTTATACATATTGGCCTCTGTTGTCCTGACAGGCAGGTGTCATAACTTCCATGTTTATAGAGTTGGGGTTGGCCTGGTGTAGGGACAGTCCTGTCCCAAGGTGGTCAGTCCCTCAGGATGTTCTCACTGCGTTCCAAACTGCTGAGCCCTGTGTATACTCCTGATGTTTCCCGGATGTACCTACATGAGAGACAGCTCTAGACTTTGTTACTAGTGCTACTGTCAAGGGCCTTGGGGCAGTTGTTCCCCCTGGGTGCTGGGCAGGTATGCCAGTTATGGGCATTGAACAGGTATACCTGTGCTGGGCATTGGGAAGGTATGCCCACCCTGGGGTGGTAACTGTCTTCCACTCTGTGTCTGTCACATCTTTAAGAGGGAGCATAGTGACATCATTATGGTGTGACACATACTAGTTTATATTTTTTACAACTATTGATATTTCTTAAAAATATTTGCACAGTGGCTCACATTGACACTGAATCATAAACTGCAGATGTGGTATTTCTCCAGATTAGGACAGTTTGGATGTGTGCTTGCTGATATGACAGAACAAGGACATGGTGGGGAGAGGAAAAGTAAGTTTCTGATGCAGAGGGAAGGATGCACGTGAGTGGGACTTGGCCTCGGTGAAACAGTATGGTTAGACAGGAGGTAAGAGGTGTTGCAGGTAAGTATGAAGACCCAGAGAGAGGAGATAAGAAAGGTTATTCAGAGAAAGGAAGTAGTCAGAATGTAGAATGTAGGGGATGAGAAGCATGTAAAAGAGACTTTTAAGCTTCTAGTAGTCAAAAATACCAATTGGTCACAGAATAATATTTATTCTGTTTTGAGGTCTGTTTAGTGCTTTGTTCTTATCACATGGGTCCGTTTCCTTAGAAACAGATTACTTAAGAGGCTTCCTGAGAGTGGGAGAAATCTAATTTCACCTCCAGTGCTTGGACTGTGCCCTTTTAGATACCCAAACACAGCCTGTGAGCTTCTGACTTGTGATGTGCCGCAGATCAGCGACAGACTAGGTGGGGATGAGAGTCTGCTGAACCTTCTGTATGACTTCCTGAACCGGGAACCACCACTCAACCCTCTGCTTGCCAGTTTTTTCAGCAAGACCATTGGCAATCTCATTGCAAGAAAAACTGAACAGGTAATGATGTGTGAAGTCCACTTGTTTTGAACAACCACAGCTGTCACTGTGCACCTGGCACCAGGCTGTGGGGACAGAGTTTTGATTGCTCAGTGGGACACAAGTGGAGCAGTGTGGGTGGCTGACATGTGACTTGAGTTTGAATAAGAAAGTGCCTTCCCAGAGATGTTTGTGATGGTCAGCTCAGGAGTAAGCTATACTCCCTGCCCGCACTAGGGACAGCTGCTTCTGTAACTGACAGGCACCAACACAAGGTCCTGGGCCATGCCTTCTTCATGGCAGAACCTTAGTTGTCCACCTGCTCAGTTCTGTATTTGTCTGTGTGGGGAACATGTCTCTGTGTCCCAAGCACTTATTGCTTCAAAGCAAGCAAAGATAACATCTGCATTAGGTTTTTCTTTTTCTGTGGGCAGGGGGGCAACTGAAACCAAGGACATTCTACCACTGACCATACCCCCACCCCTTTTATTTTTTAATTAAAAAAACTTTTTTTGAGACAGGGTCTCACTGTGCAGTTCAGGCTGTCCTTGAACTCACCAGGTATCCTAGGCTGGTCTCGAACTCATGGTGATCATCCTGCCTCAGCCTCCCAAGGGCTGGGATTACAGGTGTGTGCTGCCATGCCCAGTGCCTCTTTTTTTTTTTTGAGACAGGGTTCCACTGAGTTGCCCAGGCTGGCCTTGAACTTGCAATTCTCCTGTTTCAGCCTCCCAAATACGTGGGATTACAGGCATGTGCTACTGTGCCAGGCAACCAGCATTAGTCTTTTGCAGGAGAGTAAATCCGTCTTCCAGCTGTAGCATGGTCCTTCTCTGCCTTACATTCAACCTAACATGGGCTTCAGCCCCTCCACACTTCGGACACAGGTTGGGGAGACCTGATGGTAGCCTATGTCTGCCATTGAGTTCAGCAGCCCATCTTGGCCACTATTCTTTCCTCTCATCTGTTCCCATTGGATTGTTTCAAAATGCAACTCAGACATCAAATCATTTCTTTTATAAATATTTCAGTATGTATCTCTGAGTTACAAGGACTTCTTTCTTCTTAATATTACTAGATATTATAATAACCCCAGAATATTAGCTGAAATTGTTTAATACCATTGAGTGTCTATTCAGGGAACAAATCTATATTTTGTGTCTGTGCCTTGAGCCCCGAGAAAGGTCATTATTTCCTTTGAGGAAATTCTGTGGACATATGGTGAGTATTCAGGGAAATGTTATGTTTTGTCATATCTGAAATCAGATTATGAGGAGCCAAAGAGGACTGTCTCACTTCATGTCTGTTTTTGAAGCAAAATAGAAATGAAGAGCAGCAGTGTGTTTATATGCGTGCAGTGGTGAGATGGACCCTGTGGCAGTGGGGGTGATGCCGAGGACAGAGGTGTGAGCCGTCAGCCTCACAGTACCAGGAGTGCTGGGATGGGACCGCTGTTGTGGATGTTAGGAGGATGTCAGCCAGGTTAACAGTGAAATTGTGAAATTCATAATGTAATATAGCCTGGTCATACTCCTCTGCCACTTTCAGGTATTTCTTTACAATTTTACTGCTTCATATATTTACCTCTCCTTCGTTTACCCAGTGCTTACTACATTAAATTAATATGATCTGAACTCTTAGAAATTTCCTTTTGCTGGGGTTGGAGATTTAGCTCAAGTGGTAGAGTACTTGCCAGCAAGCACAGGCCCTGAATTTGATCCCCAGCATCTCCCCCAAATTCTTTTTGTTGAAAAATGTGTAACACATTTATGTGAAATTCAAACAAGACAAATATCAAGTCTGCTATGATAATCTCTAGGGATGACTAGGGATGACTACTGTTGATTATGTAGTGCTCATTCTACTGAAGTTTTCCAGTAGACACGCTAATGTATAGTTGCTAGTTTTCACATAATGGTACCAGACTCTTGAGTATTGCAAATTGCTTTTTTCACATATACATAGATCTTGTACATCTTTGACTGAGAGCCACCTTGTTCCCTGTATTGCTGGCACATGATTTTGTGTCATTCATCTGGTGTGACGAGCAGTGCTGCAGTGAACCTTCCTCCTGTGTTATGGCAAAAGCATCTTAGCTTTAATGATGCACTTAGTTTTTGAGGTTAATAAAATTATTTGGGAGAGTGAGGAGATAGAATTTTTTTGTCACTTGTTCACAGTGCTAAGGACCGAATCCAGGGTATCACACATGCTAGGCACGTCTCCAGTTTAGGATGAGGAGGTAGGGGAAAAACAGCATACTTTTAGTGGGTATGAGGTCCTGAGTTAAGGCCTTCAGAGAGCACCTACTAGTTGTCCCCATAGTGGTCTCTGTCTTGCAGTGAATAGATTTAGAGAGGGAAAACTCTCACAACAGGCTTCTGACATCAGTTTGGGGTAGTTAACCCCTGCCCACCAAACAAACAATGCTGCAACAGAAGGCACCAGTTGGATGTCCTCTAATCCAATTCAGTTCTTACCCCTCTCAGATTTTGTTTATCAGAACTAGGTTACCAAATTCAGGGAAACATGTTTACCCATTTATTATAATGGATATGACATTAAATTGTCAGTTGAAAATGCTATTCGTCAGCCCAGTGTAGTGGCGCATGTCTGTAATCCCAGTACTTGGGAGGCTGAGGTAGGACGATTGCTACAAGTTTGAGGCCAGCCTGGGCTACATAGTGAGTTCAAGGCCAGCCTGAACTACATAGCAAGACCCTGTCTCAAAAAACAAAATAAATAAATGCTATTTGTCTAATGAAAGTATACTGTGCCAGCATATGAAAGGGACAAAGATATCATACCAGATTTCATAAGATTGAATTAAATGTATGTAAACTAGAAGCAAATAATATATAAACGATAACTCAGTGGTTTGATTAAAATCAGACTGTGCCATCAAATGAATAAAACAGTTATATTCTTTATGAATCATTTGTCAAATAACTTCTCTTATTTCAGATGCCAGATTGGCTTCTGATGGTTTATTAGAGTTTTCCATAATGAAAAATAGTAAAAAAAAGTAAACAAAGGATATGACAAAGTAAACAGATGAAGAGATACATTTGGTAAGGTAGGTGGAAGAAGCAAAGAGCTTCTGTGCCTTCCCCTGGACATCCCTTCTGGAAGCTTCCTGAACTCAGTCCATTTTGGGGGTTTTTATAGGTTCTTCATTATATAGGCGTGATTGATTAAATCATTGGCCATTGAGATTCAGCTCAATGTCCTAATCCTGCCTTCCTCTTTCAGTGACTAGTCCTATCCTGAAACTATCTAGGGGCAGTCAGCTGCCATTCACCTCATTAGTATAGAAAAAGGCACACCACTTTGGAGAGTGCAAGGATTTTAGGAAGTGGGAAAAGACCAAATATGTATTTCACCACTTCACAACAATGTACTTTTTTGGGGGTGATGGTGCTGGGGATGGAACTCAGGGCTGGGGATGGATCTACCACTGAGCTAAATTCCCCAATCCCCAATGTACTTTTATAAATCTTGATATTTAGTAGTTTTCTCACTTCAAGATTTTTACTAATTCTTGCTTTTTGTATTAGTTTAGAATGAGTTTGTCAGTTTTCACAGACTGTTCTGCCCTCTCCTTCAAAACTTGTCAGAATTTTGATTGGATTATTCTTGGCTATAGATGGGAGTTGGCAAATTTATAGTCCTGAGGCCAGAACTGGCCTAGTACCTGATTGTGTGAATGAAGTGCAGTTGCTTGCATCTGATCACACGTAGTGGCCCCTTTGTGCTGCAGTAATGAAGCTGAGTAGTTAGTTCTGAGCTATCTGGTGATGTTTCAATTCTCTGTGCAGGGGTCTTGTACCTCTTTCATTAGGACTTAAGTATTTGGTTATTTGTGTAAGTGGTATCTTTTTAATTGAAATTTTTATTGAAGTAATTGTGTATTCACATACAATTGTGTTATGGCTTGTATCTAGATGTCCCCTTCAAAGCCTCATGTGCTCATAGGTGGAGCTTTTCGGACCTGGCTGGATCTAGGGTGTGTGATACTGGAATTAAGGATTTGTGGTACTAAATTAATCCACTGGCTGGTTTAGCATAGTTCTGGGTGTGGATAATGCGAAGGCCCATTTTGGGTGTGGCTAGCACCATTTAAAAGGCTGGTAGCCTGGATGGAATATAAAGGGAGAGAGGGAAGGCAGGTTTGCTGCTGCTGCTGCTGCTGCTTGCTGCCTTCTGCCTGTCATACCATAAACTGCTTCTCCTCTGTGATGCTTCTCTGGCTATGCGTCCTTGCTTTGGAACCAGCTGACTATGGACTAAAACCTACAAACTGTGAGCTGAAATAAATCTTTTGTCCTTTAATTTGTGGGTGCCAGATATTTTGTCCCAGAAATGAGAAAAATAACTAAGACAATTGTGTATAATATGACAAAAACCCTTGTATACTTTGACCACATTCCTCTAGTTGTGGTATTTGGGGAAATATTAGTTCAGTATCATGACCAGGATATTGATGTTGACATGATCCACTGATCTTACATTTCTTGTTTCACTTGTATTCATGTGTGTGTGCGTGTGTTAAGTTCATTGCAACCTATTGCCTGGGTATATTTGTGCATCCAAGATCATAGTCAAGATCCAGAACAGTCGGGGCTGGGGATTTAGCTCAGTGGTAGAGCACTTCCCTAGCAAGTGGAAGGCCCTGAGTTCCATCTCCAGACCCCTCCCAAAGATCCAGAACAATCCAGAAATCATTTCTAAATCCTTTGTATTGCCCTTCCTAACCATATTCACCTCCCTCCCCCAATCTGCCTCCCCATCCCTGTCCTCGGCAACCACTAATCTCGTCATTTCTAAAATCTGTCTTTTCAAAATGTTATTTAAATTAAATCATATAATATGTAGCCTTCAATAATTACTCTCTTGCTTGGCATAATTTCCTGTAGAGTCACTGGGTGTCATGGCACCCATCTGTGATCCTGGCACTCAGGAGGCTGAGGCAGAGGATCACCATAAGTTCGAGTTCAGGGCCAGCCTGAACTACATGGTGACCCTGTCTCAAAAAACCAAAATAAATAAATTTTCACAATAAAAAATGAGAGGGTTGGGGATTTAGCTCAAGTGGTAGAATGCTTGCCTCGCAAGCACAGGCCCTGAATTCAGTCCCCAGCACCAAAAAAAATAAATAAAAATGAAAGTTGTATGTTCTTATACATTTATTGATTGATTTATTGATTGAGACAAGGTCTCACCTGTGTAGTCCAGCCTGGTCTTGAATTCACTATGTAGCCCAGGCTGGCCTTGAACTCACGGCCATCCTCTTGCCTCAGCCTCTCAGGTGCTAAGATTACAGAGGTGTGGCACCACACCCTGATTCCTTATATAATTCTATGCTCTTCCTTTTGCATTTTCTGAAAGAGTCTGTAATTTTGAGTTTATTTTCTCTTAGTGTGTGGTACAATTTGCTGGCAAGGCCATGAGAGCCCTGAGAGGTCTTTGATCATGAATTCCATTTCTTCTGATGTTCTAGAATGCTTGAGATTATCTTTTCATCAACTTAGATAAGTATTCTTTTACAGGAATTCTTCATTCTTCAGAATTAATATGGTAAAGCTGATTTATTAACGTCTCATTATACAGTAAGACCCTGCTTAATGCTGCTCCTCTTAATGCTATTTCAGTATTACATGGTTACATAAAAGTGTGGTAAAATTTGGGATTTCACTGTCGTGCACGTGCAGTGTCTTGACTTGGTCATGCTGCGGTCTCGACTTTGTCATGCATGTGCTGTCTTGACGGTCTCATGGCATGATTGTTATCATTGTAATACAAATCAGACCAGACCAGCAAATGTAAACTTACTGCATCATAGTTGACTGAAAGAGACTGTACTAAATATAACAGTTATCTAATGCTAATGTAAATGTGGGTGATTACAAAAAAGAAAGTAAAGTGACAAGAAAAAACATTTCACTAGAAGCTAAAATGCAGGTGTTCAGATGATTAGATGCAGGTGAAGGACAAATTGGTATTATTGCTGCATTAAATTTATAACTTCAACAATACAGACAATTTTTAAAAATAGGACAAATGCATGAAGAGAACGAAATAAGTGTTTCTGAAGATGAGGAGCAAAAGGAACTTTCAACAGATTTTCTAAAAAAAAAGCTTAGTGATTTGTAACAGAAATTATGGATTAGTTTATACAAAATGATCCAAACTTTGAAAGAAATTCAAAGGTAAGACAAAATGTCACTTATACAGTGTCTTGCTCTTGACAGTTGCTTGGTGAATGAAACCAGAAAAGACAAACATTAGGTGACTTCATTGCTTCATTACCAAAAAAAAAAAAAAAATTATCCTTCTTTATGGCAGTGTAGTACCCCACTGTGTAGAAAAACCACATCTTCTTTAGCTATTCAGTGGTTGTTGGGCATTTAGGTTGTTTCCAAGACCTAGCTATTGCAAACTGCGCTGCTGTAAACATGGTTGTGCATATATCTCTGTGGTATGACGATTTGAACTCTTCTTTAGTAGGGGAATAGCTGGATCAAATGGAACCTCTAGTTCTAGTTTTTTGAGGAATCTCCATATTGTTTCCCACAGTGGCTGGACCAGTCTGCATTCCCACCAACAGTGGAGGAGGGTTCCTTTCTCCCCACAGCCCCTCCAGCATTTGTTGTTAGTTGATTTTTTCATAGACGCAATTCTTTCTGGGGTGAGATGGAATGCACTGCACTGCCATAAAGAAGGATAAACTAGAGTCTTTTATATGTAAATAGATGTTCCTTGAGAATATACTATTAAGTGAAATAAATCAGACACTCATGAGCACACATCGAATTGTTTCTCCGATATGAGAAACCATAACTGTAAATAAGGACATAGTGGTGTACCAGATATTATATAAAAGGAAGATAATATACAAAGGAGAGGAGTACTAGAGAGAGGGAAGGGGGAAAAGCAGGAAGGGAAAAAATGGAAAGAAAGGGGACAGGGAAATCATGGAGAATTGTGAATAAACCTGCTGTAAATAGGGATGGAGGGAACAGGGGAGGGGTCGGAAGGGGGGGAGAACCAAGAGACACCATGTACAGGTGCAAAACAAACATGATGAATGTGATCAATATATATACAAGGTACCAGTACATCTTCTTGGTTAAAAAAAGAAAAGAAAAAAAAGAAAAATTTCCAATGAAGAAGAACCTTTCTTATCAAAAACATAAATTGGTTTTTTGAATTTAGATTTTTAATGAACATTTTGTGAATTAAAATCATTTTTAGCAATAAAATGTATGTAAGTAATACAATAAAACTAAAAAAATTGATAAACTTTCTTACTCTCTGTTCTGCTTCAGCTGTCCCCACTA
Organism: Hystrix cristata; assembly: GCA_004026905.1. Lineage (NCBI taxonomy): Eukaryota > Metazoa > Chordata > Mammalia > Rodentia > Hystricidae > Hystrix > Hystrix cristata. Next base: position 32,225 of record PVJO010007971.1, on the reverse strand, counting down.
TTTATGTGTTAAGATGACCTTGTTTAATGCCGTTTTGTTTAGCTCTGGGACGTCTTATAGTGTATCCCCCATGTTAAGCAGGGTCTTACTGTAATTTTTATATCTGTAGGATCTGTAGTAGTGTCCCATTTCAGGCCTCAGACTGTTGTTTGTGCCCTCTCTGGTTTTTTGTTTTGTTTTGTTTTATTTATTTATTTATTTATTTTTGGTGCTGGGTATCGAACTCAGGGCCTTGTGCTTGCAAGCAAGCACTCTAACCACTGAGCTACATCCCCAGTCCCTTGTTTTATTTTTTAAAATGGGATCTTGCTATGTATTTCAGGCTGGCCTTGAACTCACTTTGTAGCTCAGGCTGGCCTCAAACTCATGGTGATTGCCTGGTTTAGTCTCCTGAGTGCTGGGATTACCACGCCCAGCTGTGTACCTTCTCTATTTTGTTTGTAGTCTCTCTCCATAGGAGTTTAATCATCTTTTCCGAGTGCCTTCCTCCTTCCCCTCCTCCTCCCACCCTTTTCTTCTCCCTCTTTCTCCTCTTCTCTGTTCTCTTCTTCCCCTCACTTATTTTATCTTCCTTTTCATCTGTCTCTGCCTTCCATTGCTGTAAATGAATACCACAAACTGGGTAATTTTTTTTTTTTTCCAAACTGGGTAATTTAGAAGGAAATTTATTTCACACAGTTGTGAAGGCTAAGAAGTCCAAGCTTTGAGGGGCTTCTGGTAAGGGCAGAGTCCAGAGGAGGCACCGGGCAGCATATTGCCAGTTAGAGCAGTCTGTCCTCTCCTTATAAAGTTACTCATGCAGTCACAGGGGCCCCACCCTCATGGCCTCATTTAATCCTAATTACCTCTCAAAGGTCCCACCACTAAATACCATTAAAGTATGACTTTGGGAATTAAGTTTCCAATCCATGACATTTGGGAGACACATTGAGACTATAGCATCCTCTCAGTGTTAGTGAGCATGGCAGGACCCCTCAGTTGGGCAGACCTTTTCTGTGCTTGCTGTTTCCAGTAAAATGCCAGGCACTTTATCTCTGGCTGTGTGGAAAATATGTGGAGACAAAAACTCAGTCAGGCTTCTCCCCCGACTCTACTCTCACCCATGAATAGCCCACCATACTCATGGAGGTACTCTGCCCCTCCCCTCTGGCTTCACACTTTGCTGTCCATGTCCACACCTGTTGGTACTGATTGCCAGCCGATTATATGACACTTGTTCTTTTCTAAAGCTTTAGTCTTCTCTTCCCTTCAGCCACTTAGGATTTCTGTCAAGAACAGTCCACTTATATGTACTCTGCTCCTTGGGGTTTATGTTCTGGACCTGGGGGCTGTTATGAGTGACTCACATCCCCCACCTCAGCTCTGTCCATACTACCTATTTCATAGTTAGAAAAACCTGAGCCAGTTATGTGTTGAATGGTGGCTGTGCACAACAACCTGTACTACCCCACCTGAGACGCAGTGTCCTGCTCATACAAGGGCAAACCTAGCCCCAACATGTGCAGCAAGTTCTTCACAGGGACCACTACACTTTAGGGCTCTCTGTGTGTTCTGGGAGGGTTCTTTCCTGCAATTTTTTGTTATTGTTGTTGCTTTGGGTGCTGGGGCTCTAACTCGGGCCCTTGCGCTTGCTAGGCAAGCCCTGTACCACTGAGCTAAATCCCCAACTCCACTACAATTTTTTATGTCTCTCCATCATTTCTCCCCCAAGTACTTGGAAGTTGATCTTTCTCGTGAGAGTTCTTGGAGGAAGTGTCCTGGCTGTCAGGGCTTAGCCCGGCTTGCTGATCAGGTATGTTTGGTTGCAGGTGATTATGTTCCTGAAGAAGAAGGACAAGTTCCTCGGCCTGGTGCTGAAGCACATGGGCACCTCGGCACTCATGGACTTGCTGCTGCGTCTAGTCAGCTGTGTGGAGCCTGTGGGGCTCCGGCAGGAGGTCCTGCATGTGAGTGCCAGGGTGATGCTATCCCATTCTCTGCAGGGGCCTGGCCCCAGCTCTCCACCCAGCTCCTTGGCATCACTGTCAGAGTTCCTGTCTGCACCTTGTCCTACTTCAGCCTATTCAGAAGCAGAGCTCACTGGTACCTTCTCCTTCAACATTCTCTAGCCTCCTGCTCTGTGCTAAAGTAGAAGCAGGCTTTGCTCACTTCCTGCCCTTTCCCCTGAGGTACCCACTGAGTCTTGGAACAGGGGCTCAGTACCTAAGACCAGGCAGCACTGTGTAGAAAACACAGCTGACAGTGGCTCCACATAAAAGTTGTTGCTTACTCTACAGCATGGATGTGTCTGTCCTGAGGGTCAGTAAAAGGAGCAGCCTGTAGTCCCTGGAAAGAGGCCAGTTCCCAGCCCCAAGGGTGCACTTGTGCTCCCTTTTATTTGGCAGACTTTGTGCTGCAGTTTGAAGTAAAGTTATAAACTGTTGGGACTTTGCTCTTTTTCTTGTCAGATGTCATAAGTGGTTATTCTCACTCTTGGGATGATAACTCATTTCCTTATGAAGCTAACATTTACCCAGAGCAGCATGCACATCAGCTGCTATTAGTAACTGCTAGTGGGAAGTCCGCATAACTACATGCCGTGCAGCCTTTTACATTACTTTATTCAGTTTGCAGAGAAGCCCTGTGGCTTAGTTTCCTACCCTCAGATGAGAAGTCTGAGATACAGGGCACCAAGTGCACCAGAGGAGCCAGGTCTGCCAGCTCTGCTGTGCCCTGACATGGTACACTAGGCCTTGAAGAGTGTAAGTTTCAGCCTTTACTGTGCTCCTGCAGGTACCCCAGGGTCTTTCTGCTCTTCCTGATAGGCCCTGACATTGCAGGGCCCTGATACCACAGGGAGCTACAGTGTATCTGGTTTCCATGTTCAGCTGGGTTCCATGCACCCTGGGCTTCCGAGATGTGTCTCAGAGATGGTGTATGTGCACCATTAGGACAGATGGATAGTGGTCCTAGTTAAACTCTTTGAGCCACTCCAAGTGTTCACTTACTGTGTTCTTTGGGTTCTTTTTGGTTCTGGGTAGACTAATGTGTCAGGCAGACCCTGTCCTAGGAAACCTGGGTACATGGGTTTCTGGTACACTATCTTTCCATTTAGTTAGATTGTGATCAGAGATGTTGATGGGCCTTTTTTTTTTCCCTTTTCAGTGGCTCGATGAAGAGAAAATCATCCAGAGACTTGTGGAATTGATCCATCCGCATCAGGATGAAGATGTGAGTCTTGCAGAGCCTATCTTCTTGCACAGAAGCTCTGCTTGGGCTGTCAGAGCATATGCTGTTGCTGGGGCAGGGAGACAGGTCACTCCTCCCCTCTCCTCTGAGGACCAGTTAGATACATCTCTTTGTTTAATCAAGTTCTAACATCTTGGCAGGTTTTTGTTACTAAAAACTAATGCATAACAGAGCTGAGGGTATAGAATACTCAGTGGTAGAGTACTTGCCATTGTGTGTGAGGCCCTAGGTTTGATTCTCAGTATTGCAAAAGAAATTAAAGCAGCATATGATTTCAGTGTGGCTAGTGATTGCTTCTTGACTTTTTGGTTGAGATCAAGTGTAATGTGGCCTATGAGGTCTGACTAGCCCAGCTCCCAAATTATAATACGTATGTATAAAAAAAATAATATATGTGTATTATAAAAAGAGTCTAGCCAAGCATGGTGGCACACATCTATAATCCCAGCACTCAGGGGGCTGAGGCAGGAGGATCACTGCGAGTTTGAGGCCAGTTTGAACTACAAAGCAGCACCCTGTCTCACCAAGTCAAAAAACTGGGGCTGGGGATTTAGCTCAGTGGTTAGAGTGCTTGCCTGGCAAGCAGAAGGCCCTGAGTTCAATCCCCAGTACAAAAAAAAAAAAAGGGCTAGAGATGAAGATCAGTTAAAAAAAAAAAAAATCACCCTGAAGAGGAGTTGCCTAAACAATTTCTTTTTATTTCTAGCAGTTTCTGTGGTTAGAGATCTGGCAGTGGCCTGGTGGCTCCTCTGCTCAGGATCTTTCCCAAGGCTGCAGTCATCTCAGGGGAACTCCACTTCGACAGCCACAGTGGCTTCGCAGCCTTCAGTTCAGGGGCTTGTGGCCCAGGCTGCCCTCACCTCTGCACCACATGGGCTTCTCGTAGGGCAGGCTCTCACAGTGAGGCATCTGGCTTCATGGAGTGAGCTGGACCTAAACCAGACTTTTTTAAGTCCACCTCAAAAAGTGGCAGTTCTCACTTGGGCTGCATTCTGCTCTTTAGACTTGAATGGGTTCAGCCCACACAAGGAGGCTGGTTTGCAAGGGCATGGTTTTCAGGAAGGGGTGGCTGGGAGCCTCCTGGAAGCTTCCCATTGTAACTCCAGAGGTATATGAAGTAATCTATAGATACGGAATGAAAAGCTAGCTCCAACCCAGGGTCTCCTACTGAACCATCACAACACAGATCGCTTTGCACAGTAGATACAGAAGAGTTACCCACATACCAAGCAAGTAGTCAGTTTTGTATTGGATTCCAGGTGGCTGTCTTCTGGTTCAGTTCAGTTCTGAATCTATTTGGAGTTTGCTTCAGATCCCACAGGTTGAGGATTCCATCACCAGGACTGCCCCTCTCACTTCTGATGCCATTTGCAAGCATCAGGTTGTCTTGCCTGTACTTCTAACTGACTGGCTCTAAATTGAGCTTCCACTGCTTCCTCCTTGGGTTCGATTAAATTGCTTGAGAGGCTCACAGAACTTCAGGAAACATGTTTCCTGGTTTATTATAAAGATTATTACAAAGGATGCAGATGAAGAGATGCGTAGGTCAGGATATTGAGGAAAGGGTACAGAGCTTCTGTACCATCTCCAAGTATACACCCCCAGGAACCTCCACTGGCTCCACTCTCAGAAGCTACCCAGATCCAGACCTTTGGAGTTTTTATGGAGACTTCAGAGTACAGCCATGATTGCTAATAGAGTAGGAGGGGAAACCCAACAAGTCCTGTCTGTTTAGACTCTTCTTGGCTTCTCTGCAGCATTCTTCCCTCTAGGTCATGGTGCAGGACCCCTCTGAAAAGAGGAGGGTCTTGCCACACAGGTGGATCAGAGTCATGAACCAGGAACTATGGATGAAAACCAAATATTCAGGCCAGGTGTGGCACCACACACCTGTCATCCCAGCACTCAGGAGGCTGAGGCAGAAGCATTGAGGCAAGTTTGAGGCCAGCATTGGCTATGTAGTGAGTTCAAGGCCAGCCTGGAATACAAAGTGAGACCCTGTCTCAAAAAAAAAAAAAAAATTGTAGCATCAGTGACAACAGGGCTTCCTCTCTTGGCTGCTTCTCCCTGGTCCCTGTGGTAGTCACTGGTGAGAGTTTGGGTTATATTCTGTGAGGCCTTTGTCTGTGCATTGTATGTATTTACACACACACAGGCACACACATATTCTGATCTCAGCAATTTTGAAAACGGTGGTGTCAACTCGTGTTCAAGGTTTTCGTTGCTGCCTTGTTACTACTTTCTCCCCCATCAGTACCCTGGGCTAGCCAGACAGTTGGAAAAGGCTGCATTGGCTTCTGTAGGAAGCAGAGAGGCTGCTGTGTCTTGAGATGTAGAGCTCGTGATGTGAATGTCATGGGTTGACTGGCAGAGACAACCATCTGCTGTCTTTTCCCTGAAGCAGTGCACCTACCAGTGCTGTGGCGGGTCAGAGGTGTGTTTCTCTCTGGGCACCCTGTCCCTCATAGAGCACCCCATTGTAAGCTAGTACACATTTGAGTCAGGGAGGGACCGGGGTAGTAGTCATGTTTCCATAGGAAAATTGAGTTTCCTCTTCTCTCTGTAGCAATTTCCCTATTTTTCCTTAGCTCACAGGACTCTTTCTGAACAATAGCAGCTGCTTATCATTAGATTTAAAATATAAAATCAGCCAACATGATCACATGTTCAGTATATCTCAAAACGTGGGTCAAAGGTTTAGAGCAACATCTGTGTAGTATGTCTTGACCATTTGGGGCCCCATTTTGAATACTTGGGATGGTGCAATATAGCTAAAAAAAAGAAAGAAAACCTAATCAGATCTTTTTATTTTTCAGTACCAAGGATTGACCCAGGGCCTTTGTGCTGTGCTACATACCTAGCTATTTTTAAAAAATTTATTTTACTTTGAGATAGGGTCTTGCTGAGTTGCATAGGTAGGACTTGAACTTATGATCCTGTTAGTCTGGAGTGTTTGTAGAAAACTGCCTCTGAGAAAGTTTGAATCTGGCAGTGGGGTGGCAGTGGTTTGCCCAGAGGCTGGTCCTGCTGCCAGCTGTCGATGGCTGAGACATGTGTTTCCCTCTCTTTGCAGAGGCAGTCGAATGCTTCTCAAGCACTCTGTGACATTGTCAGGCTGAGCAGAGACCAGGGCAGTCAGCTGCAAGAGACTCTGGAGCCAGACCCCCTCCTCATAGCACTGGAGTCGTGAGTATGTGGGGGGCGCTGTGCTGTGGGCCTTGCTCCAGGTCATGGAGATGTGTGGAGCCCTGCTGAGCACCAGGAGGTACTGCTGCTGCCTCGATTCAGTCTGATGAGCTCCCCAGTTCAGAGCCCCGAGAGTCTCCCAAGGGAGTCCCCAGGAGGACAGAGCCTGTGTAAGGCCACCCTGAGGCTCTGTCTAGAACAGGGCATTTCAGGGTCCTTTGGGGAGGAGTGTGTCCCTGTGTCACATCTGTCTTCTCTGACAGACAGTGACTTTTTTGTGTGCCTGACAGGCAGGACTGTGTGGAGCAGCTTCTGAAGAACATGTTTGATGGAGACCAGACAGAGAGCTGCCTGGTTAGCGGAATGCAGGTGCTGCTTGCCTTGCTGGAGCCACGGCGGGCTGGGTGAGCCTCTTCCCGGGAAAGTGGTGCAAGCTGCTCTGATATTGCAGGATGTGGCTGTACTGTGTGCCTTTAATTAATTTTTGTTTATGCAAGTAAGAATATAGATAGCTGCACCTAGTTGCAAATACCAACTTTAGTCAAGTGTAGTTACACACTCCTGTAACCCCAGATACTTGAGGTTGAGGCAAGAGGATTGCAAGTTCAAGGCCAACCTGGACAGCTTAGCAGGAGCTTGTCTCAAAATAAAAACTAGAGGACTAGGGATGTGGCTCAGTAGTAGGGTGTTTGCCTAGTGTGGGCCAGGGTCTGGATTTAATCCCTAGTGCTGGAAAAAGGGAAAGAGAAGAGAAGAGGTCAGCTTTTTGGCTAGAGCCAAGTCTTTTCTGGCCCTCACCATCAGGTGTGAGCTCAACCCAAGGGCCATTCATTTATACATGTGGGGAGTAGTCTACCAGCCCTGCTCCAGCAGGTCCTTGTAGCTTATGTGCCATGTCTGCGAGGGCTTGCACTCTGACACGTAGCTGTCTTTTCACATACGTACAGTGTCTCCCAATGCCAGGGCAGGGCCTCATCTTTGTCCCCTAAGCCTGGTGAACATGCATGTTCATCTGTCTGTGAGCACTGAGTCAGGCACAGGGCTGTCCTCTACCTTCTTTTTCACTCATCAGGTGTCATTTGAATGCCTACCCTGTTACTTGCATAAGGAACCTAGGAGACAAAGGTAACTGAGACATGGCCTCTCCTCCATTGCTCCCAGTCTGGCCCAGAAGATCAGCTTGTGGATAACAGTTCTGCAGTGTGGAAAGTGCAGTAGGCAGGCATGTGGTGCTGTGAGGTCCACAAGGTCAAGCTGATGGGTGGGCCTCACTAGTCAGGAAGCATTTTCCTTGAGAGGCCCCAAATAGAGACAGTCTTGACAGTGAGGGGGTCCTGGTGTGGGCACCAGCATGAGGCAGTGATGGGTGGGGACCAGTGGAGCTTGTGTAGAGGCACCCCTGTGCTGTGACCCTTGGGGAAGTTACCACACTGGCTCTCCTCAGGTACAGCTATCAGGCCTGTTGAGGTAGAGGCAGCAGAATGCCAGTTCTCAGCTAAGACAGGGAAACAGCAAGAGAAACAAGTTTGGTTAAAAGGTTGAGTTCTGGCTGGGGATTTATCTCAGTGGTTAGAGCACCTGCCTAGCAAGCACAAGCCCTGAGTTTGATCCCCAGCACAAAAAAAAAAAAAAGAAAAAAGAAAGGTTGCGTTCTGGGAAAACAGGTGCTCAAGACCTTTTCCAGACACGAGGCAGAAACATTAGGAGATATTTGAAATTGTTCTGAGCATGTAAGGGTGCATGCCAGAGCCTCTAGGAGAAGGATGGTCTGAGAACACCTGTGCACACAGACAACAGACAGCAACATGGGGCGTCAGCAGCAGGATTTGTTGGCCCAGGAGCCCTTTCAGGGTGTGCTCTGAAGGAGGCGTGAAGACAGTGGGCACTGGTGTTCCTGGGTGCTTGCCCCAGGGCCTTGCCTCCTGGGGCAGCAGTCTGACTCCCCCAGGGTGACTGTAGTTCGATTATTTCCGTATCTTGGGGAGAACTTCGTTACCCCTGGCACTCATAGCTTGTGGGGTTTTTTGGGGTTTTTTTGCTATGAACATGTATTGGTACATTGTATATATAATGATCATAATCAACATGATTATTTTGTACCTGTACATGATATATCTTGGTTTTCCCCCCTCTTCCCCTCCCCTCCCTTCTATTCCCCCACCCTTCCCTATTTGTAACAGGTTTATTTACATTTTTCCATTTTTTCCCTTTCTTCTTACTTTTCTTTTAACCTTCCTTCTTTTCCCCCCTTTTCCCTATCTAGTTCGCCTCTCTTTTGAATACTATCTTTTTTTTTTACGTAATATCTATTATACCCCTTTGTCCTTATTTACACTTATGGTTTCTCACGTCGGAGAAACAATTCGATGTATACTGATGAGTGTCTGATTTATTTCACTTAAGAGTATATTTTCAAGGTGCATCCATTTACCTACAAATGTCTCTAGTTTATCCTTTTCTGTGGCAGAGTAGTACTCCATTGTATAGGCAAACCACATCTTCTTTAGCCATTCATTAGTTGTTGGGCATTTAGGTTGTTTCCAAGACTTACCTATTACAAATTGTGTTGCTATGAACGTGGTTGTGCATATATCACTGTGGTATGATGATTTTAATTTTCTGGGAAGATACCAAGCAGAGAAATAGCTGGGTCAGATGGAACCTCTAGTTGTAGTTTTCTGAGGAATCTCCACACTGATTTCCACAGTGGTTGGACCAGTCTACATTCCCATCATAGCTTGTGTTTTTAAAAAAAGAGAGAAAAGAGAAGAAATTGGCTTAATCTTAGTAGTGAAAATATTCCCTTCTTCCCTCCCCCAATACATAGTTATTAGTTTATTACCTAAAAATAGAATTATATTCAACAACTGGAATGTTTATTTATCTTTACAAATCCAGGAAACCTTGGCTACTTTTGAGGGCCAAGCCTAGTTCTGCAGGTGATGGAGAGACAATGTAAAAGGAAAACAGAGAGGCCAGCTGTTTCTCTTTGTTTTTTTTATCCTTTTATGTATTTAGAATTTTTCCTGTAGCAGCAACATCTGTTAATTTTTTTATTGGAAAAATATTTAAATAAATATCTCACTTAGAGAATTTTCCTTGAAAAACCAAAGAGGTAATGTGACTAGTCTGTCTCTTGTTTCTTGGTTATGGCCTGGAGACACCAGTAAATATTTTCAAAGTAGGTAGAGTGAGCGGGCCCCATTAGGTGTCTAGGGGAATGTGCCACCAGCCTTTGGCCCTGTGGTCTCAGCTGTCACCTGGAAATGTTTTCCTAAGGGCCCTGGGTGCCTTTCTCTTCTCTGTACAAGTCACCAGGTCATGTTGGAAGTCTTCTATAGTGTTGCTCTGAAGATTTCATTTTGGGAGAATTAAAAAGAGCTTTTTGTGAGAGAAGATGAGTTGCATGTTGGCAAGGTGCATGAGATGTGCATGTGGCACAGTGCATCCACCAAGGCTCCATCTGACATCCTCATCCACAGGACAGAGGGCTTGGTGGACTCCTTTTCTCAGGGACTGGAAAGGTCGCACGCTGTCAGCAGCAGTGTCCTGAATGGCATTGAGCCACGGCTGAAGGATTTCCACCAGCTCCTTCTCAACCCACCAAAGGTAAAGGGCTGTGAGCCACTGCCAGGGCCTTTAGAGAATCATCATAAGATGGGGGGATGTGCAAGGAGAGGACCCCACAGTGATCCCCAGTGAGTGTGTTCTGATATCGTCCTTCCTAGACCCTTCTTGAGACCATCAGGCAGATAGGTGCCAGAGCACATTCTTTCTGGATGCTCTCCCTTCATCTGTTGATAGCCACCTCTGTCTCCATGGGAGGAGGGGGTATTTTGCAGCCACTACAAGCTAAGCCTACAAGTTGGGAGCACCCAGTCAAGGGCTTCTGGGCTCCTGCAGGGATCAGGGATGATCCCAGGGAAGTTCTTGGTCAGCCAGCCGCTCTGGGCAGTGCTCAGGTCATACTGAGGAGGGTGGAGTGCAGAGGTCCTTGACATCCTGCTGTCAGCCAGGGCCCCTCTGCTCCTCCAGCCTAATGTCATAGTCACTCTCCCATATTCAGCCCCATCCCTCTTCCGTGGTACTTCTCCTTAACACCCACTCTACCCTGTGACATCACTTACTTACCAACTTCGTTGTTTGCCTACCCCACTAGCAAGCAAGCTCAGTGGAGGCAGGGATTCTATTTTGTCAGTCTCAGTAATACTCAGTTAATGAAAACATAGTTGGATTAGCTTATATAAGGGATCAGAAAATGCCCACATCCAATCTGATGAGAAGAGCTTTCTCTCTGAGTGTTTTGAGAATCTTTTAGCTCAGAGTCCTAAGGCTGTGGCCCCAGAAGGAACACATGACATTTGCAGTGAGGTGTTGCGCCAGGGGTTCCAGTCTGTGGCAGGGTCTTCCTGCCCTCAGGTTGGCACTGATGACCTCACTGTGGCCACATCTCATAGACCTGGCAGGCTCACACAAGATTCCCTGGGCTTCCCACCTCACTCACTCTGTCACCCTAAGGGGGAACCATGGGTGCTTTCCTCTGTGGACCCCCTACTTCCTCTTGCAGGCAGCCCTGCCTTGAGGAACCCCCATGTCCACACCCTATTCACCCCAAGCTGGGTCACATCATAAAGCAGCGGCCCAGGCCCCTGAACAGTTGGCATGTGAGCTGTGAGAAGCAGTGGTCACGCTGGTCCCAGGGCTCCAACTGGGTGGTGCCTCTGGTGTTTGCAGAAGAAAGCGATCCTGACTACCATTGGAGTGCTGGAGGAGCCCCTGGGGAATGCCCGTCTGCATGGTGCGCGCCTCATGGCTGCGCTGCTGCACACAAACACACCCAGCATCAACCAGGAGCTCTGTCGCCTCAACACCATGGACTTACTGCTGGTGAGTGGGCACCCCAGTCAGCCCTGCATGTCCACGTGTGCTGTACATGACAGACACACAGATGCTTCAGGCAAAAGAGCAGCAAGGTCTGTCAGGGGCCCTGAAAAAAGGCCTGCAGCAGAAAGGTTCCACAGACCCTGGTGGAGCACACAGAGTGACAGCCTGGGGCTTGCAGGAAGCCACTCTGTACCACAGAACTGCCTTGACAGCAGAGGGCAGGTGTCCAGTCCTGTCATTTCCTTTCTCACGTTCTGAGTCAGGTAGGATGGACACTGTAGCTCTTACTTAGAAAATGTCCTGAGCTGGCTACAGTGACGCACACCCATAATCCTAGCTACTCGGGAGGCTGAAGCAAGGAGAATCAGAAGATTAAGGCCAGCCTGGGCAACTTGCCAAGACCCTGTCTCAAAAGCAAAAAGGGACAGGGATGTAGCTCAGTGGTAGAGCACTTGAGTAGCACACCTGAGGCCTGGGTTCAATTCCCAGCACCACACGGGGAAAAACATGCCCTAAAGGGAAAGCTCCCTGTTGTCCACAGGAGAAAGTCGCCCTTGAAACTCTTGTCAGAGTCGTGGGCAGCATTCCTCCATTCAGCAGAAGCTGCCACCAGCCTGTGAGATGCTGTGGGTGTCTGCAGAAAGCGACAGGCAAGCATGGCAGGTGGGCAGCAAGTGCTGCTGAGAGGAGCCATGGTTCTGAGGAAGGGGTACTGGCAGGGCAGTGCCTTAAGTGCGGGCTCCCATTCTGCCTCACTCCAGATGACCAAAACTTCCTGCAAATAGTTTCCCAAAATGAGAATGTTTCCCTTTGGACCGGACCTGATGGTGGTCACTATTGTGACTGAAATTCCATTCTGCACCAGGGGAGCTTTTTTTAAATTTAATTTTAATGGTACATTTTAGGTGTAGATAGTGGTAATTATTCATCATAGGGGATTTGTACTCATATATGATATATCTTGCTGCTGCTTTTTTTTCCAGGGGAGCATTTTTAAAAGACTCAGTTTTCTGTTCTTCAAAATAATTTTCTCAGTTTATATTTTCATTGTAGTAAAGTATCATAACATAAACTTTTTCCATTTTAACTTTTAAAATGTACAATTCAGTGGTGTTAAGTACATTTGCAATATTGTGTAACTATTACCACTCTATTTCATTGCAGCTTTGTTTTGGGGGTGTACTGGGGGTCAAATTCAGGCCTTGCACTTGCTAAGCTGGCGCTCTACCACTTAAGTTAAATTCCCAACCTTGCAACTCTATTTCAGAAGTTTCTCCTTTGGCCAGACAGAGACTCATTACCCCTGAAATGCTAACTTTCCATTCCACCCTCTCCCCAGTTGCTGGCAACATCCATTTTGCTTTTCATTTCTGATTTGGACTATTCCAGGTACATTATATAAGTGGAGTCCATGGTATAGCATGTGACCATTTCCTTTTTTTTTTAAGACAGGGACTCACTAAGTCCCAGAGTTGCCCAGGCTGGGCTCGAATTTGTGATTCTCTCTCCTGCCTCAGGCTCCCAGAGTGCTAGGATTACAGGTGTGCACAACCCCAACTGGATAATTTCCTTCCTCGTAAGGCAGAATGATTTACCATGGCATGTATTGAGCACATTTTGTTCATTGGTGGACACTTGGGTTTTCCCCACTTTTTTTGATGATAGGGAATAATGCTGCCATGAATGCAGGGGTGCAAACACCTGCCTGAGCCCTGCGTTCTGCTCCTTTGATGTGTACAGAGGACTGGGACTGTAAGGTCATAGCAATCTCATGGTGGCTTCTTGAGGAGCCACCCAGCTGCCTTTCACAGCAGCCGCTCCATTGTGTGTTCCCACCAGCAAGGTGCAGAGGTTCCAGTTTTCCCACATCCTCAGCAATACCTGTTTCCTTTTGGGAACAGCCACCCTGATGTACTTCCCCCATGACTAATCATGAGCATCCTTTTTTTTTTGTTTGTTTTGCACATTAGGCAGCTTGATGATGAGCATCTTTTCATGTGCTTGTTGGTCGTTTGTCTTCTTTGGAGAAATGTCTACCCATTTTTAACGTCTCTGCCTATTTTTAAATCGGGTCGTTTGCTTTTTTTATAGTGGAGTTGTAGGAGTTCTTTATATATTCTGGATGTTAATCTTTTATCAGATATATGATTTACAAATATTTTTCCCTTCCTGTAGGTTATCTTTTACACCCTGTGCTTTAAGATAGGAAAGGTTTTTTTTTTGTTGTTTTTTGTTTTTTTGGTGCTGGGGATCGAACTCAGGGCCTTGTGCTTGCAAGGCAAGCATTCTGACCACTGAGCTAAATCTCCACCAGGAAAGGTTTTAATTTTGATGACACTTAATTTATCTTTTTCCTCCCTTTTGTTGCCTTTGCTTTTGGTGTCCAAATCCAATGTTGTTATTAAAGATTTTCCTCTGTTTCCCTCAAAGAATTAAATCTTTGACCCATTTTTAATTTATTTTTCTTTTTGTGGAACTGGGGATTGAAACCAAAGCCTTACACTGAGCTATTTCCCCAGTCCTTTATTTATCTTTTTTTTTTTTTGGTGGTGCTGGGTATCGAACTCGGGACCTTGTGCTTGCAAGGCAAGCACTCTAATCACTGAGCTAAATCCCCAGCCTATTTATCTTTTTAATTTTTTTTTAATTTTTATTTTGAGGCAAGGTCTTGCTAAGTCTCTCAAGCTAGGCTTGAACTTTATATCTTCCTGCCTTAGCCTCCCAGGGTTCTGGGTTTACAGGCAGGTGCCACCATGCTTGGCTAATTTTTAATTTTTTTCTTCTTTTAGTAGTATATGTTTGCAATACTTAATAAATACATTTATCATGGGGAGTTGGTACATATACGCATTGCAGTTTTGTTTTTTGTTTTTTGTGCTGGGGATGGAACTCATGGCCTTATGCTTGCAAGGCAAGCACTCTAACCACTGAGCTAAATCCTCAGCCCCTTACATATTGCATCTTGATCCTTTTTATTTACCTTCCCCTCTCACTGGTTTCCCCTAATGTTTTATTTGTTTTATTTTTGTTTTTTGAGACAGGGTCTCACTGTGTAGTTCAGGCTGGTCTTGAACTCACTACGTAGCCCAAGCTGGCTTTGAACTTGCAGTGATCCTCCTGTCTCAGCCTCCCAAGTGCTGGGATTACAGGTGTGTGCCAGCACAACCAGCTCAGCTTCATTCTTTACATATGGATGTCCAGATTCCCTGGCATCATTTGTTGCAGACTGTCCTTCTCCATTGGGCTATCTGGACATTCTTGTTACAAGCTGATTGATGGTGTGAGGGAAGGTTTGTCTCTAGTTCTGTGTTCTGTCCCACTGGTCCATACCTCTGCTCACACTAGTCTGTTGGTGCTGTACTTTTTTTTTTTTTTTTGGTGTTGGGGGTCGAACTCAGGGCCTTGCGCTTGCAAGGCAAGCACTCTCACCACTGAGCTAAATCCCCAGCCTGTACTGTCTTAATGACTAGCTCTTTGTTTGTTTTGTTTTGTTTTTTCCTTTTTTTTTTTTTTTTGTTTTTTTTTTTTGTGGTGCCGGGCATCGAATCTTTGTTTGTTTTTTGAGACAGGGTTTTGCTATGTAGTTTAGGCTGGGCTTGAGCTCACTGTGTAGCCCAGACTGGCCTTTAAACTTGCAGCAGTCCTCCTGCCTCAGCCTCCCTGGTGCCAGGATTACAGGTGTGTATTACAATGACCAGCTTAGTCAAATACTTTATGAATTAAGGTCATAATTTGAGGAGTTTGGGAGTTTAGCCGAGAGGTAGAGTGCTTACCTAGTAAGTGCAAGGCCCTGACTTCGATCCCCAGAAACCAGCCCCCCCCCAAAATATATATTGGTGCTTTCAGCTTGCTAGTATTCTGCATCAGTATTCATAAGGAATATTACAATTTTCTTTTCTTGTAGTGTCTTTATGTGACTTGGTTATCATGTTGATACTAGCACTGTGGAATGAATTAGGAAGTGTTCCCTCCTCTTCAGTGTTTGGAAATTTAAGAAGGATTGGTGAAAAGTCTTTACAAGTGTGGTAGAATTCACCATGAAGCCCTCTGCTCTGCTCTTTCTGTAAAGAGGTGGGTGGGTCTGACTCCATGCTGCAGATGAGAAAACAGTCAGGCCACCTCCAGTGCAATTTAAGGTCGCACAGGCAAAGAAGACACAACTGAAGAGGACTGTGTTTCTGTGGGGAGAAGTAAATCGAGGAGATGGGGTTTCTGCTTTCTCTAGCTCCCAATCCCTGCTGTGAGAAAGTGGCCCAAGCTCATAGTGGAATCTACACTTGTCTCAAACCTGCTCCCCAGCCTTGTGGGCAAGGGGGTCAGGTCCTGCTGTGGCCTGGGCCGTGTGAGGTGGCAGCCATGGGTGAGGACTGGGGCCTCAGAGTTTCAGGGCTGTGCCTTTCCTCCCCACTCTGTCCTGTTCTGGAAGAGCCCATTTGTCCCCCAGGGAACCCCAAGATACCCAGAACCTCTTCTGGGCTTTGGCCTGTGCTGCCCGGATTTGAGCTCCGTTGGGCATGTGTAGATGTGCATTTTAGGCTCCCTTCCTGCAGAAGAAGCATGCTGCTCATCCCAGGCAGGCCCCATATCTTTGAGGGTTTAGTACACTCCTGGTAGCTCACAAATCAAAGACAAAACCATAAAGGAAATTTTCAAATACTTAGAACTGAAGAATAATGGGAAAGTATTACTTAGCCAAATGTGTATAGTATAAAGTAGGTTTTACAGAGAAATATTTAGCCTTTTAAAGACTTACACTAGAGTCGGGCATAGTGGTGCATGCCTGTAATCTCAACACTCAGGAGGATGAGGCAGGAGAATTGTTGTGAGTTTGAGGTCAGCCTGTGCTACACAGTGAGTTCAAGACTAGTCTGAACTGCATAGCAAGACCTTGTCTCAAAAAACCATAAAGAAAGGAGAGAGACAGACAGACAGACAGAGACAGATACAGGGGAGGAGGAGGGAGATAAAGAGGGAGGCAAAGAGAGGCAGAGGCAGGCTGGCTGACTTACACTAGAAAAGAAGACCAAAAATTAATTAAGTCTCTAACTTAACGACAAAAGAATAAGCCTGCAGAAAGTAGAGAGAAGACAGTTACTTGGGCAAGGCAGAGGTCAGTGAGACACAAAGCAGGAAATAGGAGAGTGAAGGGCTCCTTACAGTGCTGCTGTGAGACACCTGAGAAGTTAGGTTTGGGAGTGAGTCTACTCGCCTCTGGTTCAGTTGTCAGGAGGAGCCTGTCTAAGAACCTTCTGTCCTCTGTTTATGCAGGATTTGTTTTTTAAGTACACCTGGAATAACTTTTTGCACTTCCAAGTGGAACTATGCATAGCCGCTATTCTCTCCCATTCTGCCCGGGAGGAGAGTGCAGAAGCCAGTGGATCTGAGAGCAGGGTGGAGCCTCCACAGGGAAGCAGAAATGGGAATAGGAGCCTGGAAACCCCCCAGCCTGTCGCCAGCCTCCCTGAGAACACAATGGTGACCCACGTAAGTCCAGACCAGCACCCTGCTTGCTGCTGTGGGGTGAGCCCTGCCCAGATTGAGGACCTTTGGGTTGGTGGTCTGCCACCTGCAGCCAGCCCTCTCTGGGCCCTTGTGCTGTCCCTGACCCCCACAGGGCACAAGTTGCTGCTCTCTTTGACCCACAAGGACACTGACTAATGAGAAACATCCACATTTGCCAGGGTCACAGAGCAGAGCTGGTGATAGGAGATGAGGAGTGGCCAGCAGGAAGGCAGTGTGTACACCTGTTGGTTTTGACGGTGGTAGGCTACCGGGCAGCCCCAGCATGTAGTCACCTAGATGGCTATCCCCAGGGCTGTGCTTCTGACCACAAGGAAAATGCAAGTGTCATGTCTTCATGAGAAAGTCTTATGGGACTCTGCCTTTTTGAGACAGGTGTGTTAGCCCTCCCTCTGAGCCCTCTGTCTCCTGTTCTTGGGTCTTTGACACAACTATGCTCTCACTGCCTCTCTTCTCTGACTGTGTGTGGCCAGAGTCTGCCCCTCAGGTTCTTTCTGTTCTCAGCATTGAGCATTGTCCCTGGCAAAGAGCAACCTTAGTGTTTGCTGAGAAAGGAAGGGAGGGAGCAATTTGGTAACAAGAGCATAAAAAGGTTCCCTGAGCTCAGACTCACTTGTCACTACTTGCTGAGGAGAGGTGGGGCACTGGGGCACAGCATGGACCATACTGCATCTGATAGGAGGCCGAGGCTTGGGCAGATGTCTCCAGGTTTCCAGTCAGAAGCCTCAAGCAAGTCCTAAGTGTTGTGGATGTCTTCCATGTGGTGTCTGGTGGTGTTGACACTGCAGAAGAGGAGTCCAGGTCTCCCATCCCCATAGCCTAGTAGATAAACAGCCACAGGGCAAGTGGTTTCCATGATTAGAGTACATGGTGTTGCGTGGGGACGGGGGTTGTTCAGGGGCTGTGCAGACTAGTAAGGGATCCTGAGGTGTGAGTTGGAGCCTGAGACAAACATCCCAGATGTAGGCAGCAGGACATGTCAGGGCCCCTGACATGTGACAAGTTGTTCAGGGCCCCATCTTCCCCTTTTGAACCCTTGAAACCAGGAGGGTAGTGGACACAGAGGCAGAGGGGCATGGAGGCAGGGGCTATTACAGGATGTGGGAGGACATGTAGAGTGTTTGTAGGACTGAGGCTCTTGGGTGGTATGTTGCCTCTGGTGTTTGGTGGCTTGGCTCACTGCCACAGCCTCTGGGGAGGGGGTGAGCCCTGCAAACCCTAACCCACACAGCCTCTCCCTACACAGCTGTTCCAGAAGTGCTGCCTGGTACAGAGGATCCTGGAGGCCTGGGAAGCCAATGACCACACACAGTAAGCCCTGGGGACCTGCCCTGCCACTGTGAGTTGCAGAGTCATACCTCACAGGATTCCATACTCAGTGTGGTGCGACATGGGGAGGTGACAAGAAGGGCAGGTGGAGTGACGACCAGCTGGACAGTGGTCAGGGGAGTGGCCTTACCCCCAGGAACTCACACGGCTCCTGCCCAGTCTATCTTGGTCAGGCTTTGCACAATTCTGGCCCCACATCTATGCCCGATCTTCCCAAGGATTTGGGGCACCCTCTGTCACCTGTCAGAATTTGCACACCAGGCTGTATTTTGGTTTTTTTTGTTTGTTTGTTTTGTTTTGTTTTGTTTTTTTGGTGGTGCCGGGATCGAACTCAGGCCCTTGTGTTTGCAAGGCAAGCACTCTAATCACTGAGCTAAATCCCCAGCCCCTCAGGCTGTGTTTTTTAGACTTTCTGTGTCTTTTATATAACTGAGTTTTCCTTCGGGTCAGGAAGGAAGTCTCACATGTTCTCCATGGCCCCAGGTCACCCCCATCCATTTGCTGTCCTGCCAGGAACAGTGGGGCTCGGGGCAGTGGGGAGGGACTCACAAGAGCAAGGCTCTGAGTTTGGGTTGTGGCTCTAGTCATCCTAGACTTGTGTGTGGGATGAGCAGGGTCCCCTTGCCCTAGCAGCAGGGAACATCCATGGAGCAGTGCCCAGTGCTGGCTCTGAGCCACTAACCTTGCTCAACTGCTCTGCTGCTGCCTATGGCAGTTGGGCCCACAACGTGGCCTTCTCACCACAGTTTTCTTGTGACATATAAGCAGCATCTCTGCCCTTAGCACTTCTTGGTGAAGGTGGCTAAACCTGTGGGGTACAGCAGGTGTTCTCCAGAACCCTGAGTGCTGGGGTGAGGCTGCTGGCCAGGCACTGAAGGGCCAGACAGGTGCCCTGAAGGCTGAGTTGGGGTCACTCAGAGGGGGTGAGGGCCTGGTTAGATGTGAGAGGCATGTGTCACTTGGCCTTTCCAGTCACTGGTCAAAGCCAGAGCTGAGTGGCCACCCTGACAGTCCCTGTCACTTTCAGGGCAGCTGGTGGCATGAGGCGTGGGAATATGGGCCACCTTACACGGATCGCCAACTCAGTGGTGCAAAACCTGGAGCGGGGCCCTGTGCAGGCCCACATTAGTGAGGTCATCCAAGGTAAGCCTGTCACCCTTGTCACCTCTGGCCTCCAGCAGGTAGCACCTGCACTGATGTGGGTGGACCATGTAGCCTCCCTTGTGCTGTCCCACAGTGATCTCAGGGTGGGCCCAGGTGTCCACTTTGTGGGGCAGACATCTGTGGGACCCTGTTGGTGACAGAGCACATAGTACAGAAGACTCGGCCCTGCTGGGACAGGTCATGGCTCTGGTGCTGGCACCCTGCAGCTATGTGCATCATTTGGCTCTCCTGTGCTGATGGACTGCCAGAGCCCAGCCCGATGCTGACAGTCCCGGCCCACTGTCTGGCTGTGCTCTGAAGTTAGGCAGGTTAGGAAGCCTCCTTCATGTGAGCCTCTGGGGAACTGGAGAAGCAGGTGGCATCATGTTCTAGGAGCAGGCAGTGGGGGATCATGCCCAGGGAGCCTGACCCTTTGCGGGTGGACAGTCCTGTTCTGGGGCCTGAACATAGAGCAAAGCAGCCTCTTGAAAGAACCCTGCCCTCAGCATGGTGTTTGGTCCCCTAGGTACCCACCTACATGACACCCCAGGGCACTGCTTCCTGATCCTCTCATTGCTGAGCACACAGTCTGGCTCCATGGCCACATGCACACCCACATCCACATGCCAGGGGCCTTGTTGTCTGGCTTGAGTGCACAGGCTGAGAAGAGGGCAAGGAGGCCTCCCAGCAGACTGGAGTGAGAGGTTGTTAGGTGGATAGGCAGGTGCCCTTGAGGATGCCAGGAAGTGGTGTGTGCATGGTTGGTGGCAGTGCAGTTGGCAACCTGAGTTCATGGATTGGGAGCTAGCTAGGGCCCTGGCTGTTCTGGGGAAGGGTGAAGACGGTCTTAGTGTGGAGGCGCGCAAGGTGCTGACTGGCTCTGAGCTGGCCTTAACACAGACATGTCATGGCCCTGGTGCTCCCTGGCTCCCCTTTGTGGCCGCAGCGCACATGTGTGATGTAAGGAAGCTCCAGGTGGCCCTCATCCCTCCATAGCCTCTCATGGCGGGTGGGGCTCTCTGTGCTGCTTGCTGGAGGGGCAAAACAAACAGGATGAGGTGGGGACCCATGAAAGTGCCCTAGGATGGAGCATGTGGAGAGATGAGGAGGCAACTGGAAGCTCTTTGTCTTATCATCCCTCACCATTTCAGTTCATGACTCTCTGGGGCTCTGACCTCCTAAAAAAACCAGATCCACAGCCTGCAGGGTGCTGCTGGGCTTATACTGTGATGGGGTAAGAAGGAGGGCGGGTTGCTGCACAGTTTATGTTTCTGGACTTGTGCAGGTTGTGCTTATGCACCAACAAGAAGACTCAGAACTCTGGTGACAAAGTCTCTGTAGGGACAAGACAGTACCCACTGCCCTGCTCGGGGATGCTACATCCTTCCTTACTGTGGCCTCAGACCCCACAGGACCCTTACCTAGATGTGCTGGACTTTTTCCCATCAGCAAGTCCCTGGCCACAGGAGCACGGCCTGTCCCCCCTGGCCCAGGTTGTGCCTGAAAGTGCTCCTGAGTACCCGAAGTGGGCACACGGATCCTGAGGGCTCACCAGGCAGCGCTTCCCTCACAGGGCTCCCTGCAGATTGCCGTGGACGCTGGGAAAGTTTCGTGGAGGAGACCCTGACTGAGACTAACCGGAGGAATACTGTGGACCTGGTGAGGAAGTGGCAGCTCCCATGGCATGTGGCCACAGCAGAGGACACTGGCAGACAGGCAGGAGGAGGGGCCGCACATGCCTGCCTGCCCACCCCATGTGTGTGTGTGCCAGTGTGTGCCCATGAGTAGGCGATCCAGCCTCTAGCCTTCCTGTGTCATAGTGGAGCTGGCTCTTTGAGGGCCTCTGTGCAGAGCTGGTGTAGCCCCTTGGTCCCCACCCCTCCCACATCAGGAGTTATGGGTTGTCCAAGAAGAATTCCTTATGCCTGGGACCCATGATGTGCTGCACAAGGGAGGTTGGGTTGTCACGGGGCCTTGGCCTTGTTTGACACATTATATAGCACAGTTTCCCAGGCTGAGATCTGGCAAGTGCCAGCCTGGGGTCCCAGGCTGGGCTGGGTGATGTCTGGGACTCTAGCTGGGTGGGGTCGGGGCACCAGCCAGCTCACATGCCCACCCCATCTGGCCTGTGTTTTAGGTGAGCACTCACCACCTTCACTCCTCAAGTGAGGACGAGGACATTGAGGGTGCTTTCCCTAACGAGCTGTCCCTTCAGCAGGTGAGGGCGTGGCCGGCACTCTGCACCCTGCTGGGTCCTTTCTAGAGCCCATGCCCTTGGTAGCGCTTAGTCCCTGATGACATCTCATAGTAAAGGAGAAAGTAGTTCATCCCTCAGCATGTGTGGGGGAGAGGGGAGCCCAGGGAAGACCCTACATGTTGTGTCACTTTGGCGAGATCCCTGGGGATGCTAAACTTGAGAGTTAGTGAGGTGCTCGCTTCGGCAGCACATACACTAAAATTGGAGAGTTGGTGAGGAAGGTGCTCTCTATACATGACCGCTCTGAGCAAGCAGCCAGAGTGTGGTGGCTCCCATGCCCAACAGTAGGAGTGCACGGTTGCTTTGCCAGAGCCACCCGGTTTCCAAGGAGCAGCCTCTGGCTGAGGTCAGCTCCATGGTGGCATCCACTTCTCCCAGGCATTCTCTGAGTACCAGATCCAGCAGATGACGGCCCACTTTGTGGATCAGTTTGGCTTCAATGACGAGGAGTTTGCAGACCAGGATGACAGCATCAAGTGAGCCTGGGCATCTTGTGGCCTCAGTCTCTGGGCAAAGCATGCATTTCCTCCCTGCTGCATGGACCCCTCAAGGAAGTTCCCTGTGGTCTTGTCAGGGATGTGGCCTGGTGTCCCTTGAAGGGACAGCAAATGTCCACTTGCTGCTTGTGAGCACCCAGGCCTGCTGGACCAGCACCAGCGAGGAGTCACTGAAGGCATCTCCTTTGCTCTTGCAGTGCTCCATTTGACAGGATTGCAGAGATCAACTTCAATATTGATGCAGATGAGGACAGTGTGAGTGATTGGGACTGGGGGCCATGGTGGGCACATCAGAACCACTTGCCCAGAGGAGAGAGCACATGAGGCTCAGGCTGTGCCACACATGGTCCTTATTTTGGGGGAGTAGGGTGGGGCTGTGGCGAGTCCTGAACCCGCATGTAGGCATGCGTGTGTGCGTGTGTGTGTGTGTGTGCCTCCTGCCAGCCAAGTGGGATTTTCCTTCCTGGGAGCTGAGTCACACAGGGAGCCATGAGGGCCATGGTTTCTCCAAATTCTCCAGAAACCAGTCTGCATGTTCTCCACCTTGCAGCCCAGCGTGGCTCTGTTTGAAGCCTGCTGCAGTGACCGAATCCAGCCCTTCGATGATGAAGAGGAAGAGGACATCTGGGAGGACGAGGAAACTCGCAGCACCGCCCGGGTGACGGCCAGAGCCAGGTGTCGGCCCAACCCATCCTCCAAAGCCTTTGAGTATATGCATGACATCGAGGAGGCTTGGGCCCAGGGAGGTGGTGGCCTTTCCTTTGCTAAGGAGGCTGGAGCTGAGGCTGGGAGGCAAGCAGTGCTTCTCACTCTGCACACCTGCATTCACCCCTGGCTTAGGCATCTATCTGGGCCACCAGGCATCTGACTGTGCCCGTGTCCCTCCAGGTTTGGAGCCCCACACAGCTCAGAAAGCTGCTCTAATAATGGCATGGAGCAGGGAGGCCAGGACAGGAAAGCACGCTCAGAGACAGACAGGACCAAACCTGGAGCAGCGACCCCCCTGGCCCTTGCGCAGAATGAAGTCTTCCCCTCAGAGGGTAATTCAGAAGGTAGTGCTGGGGGCCCTGCAGGGAACACTGTCACGGACAGGACATGGTTCCTGACCTGTGCATCTCAGGGGCTTCTTTTGGAGCCACTGCACGGCCCCTCTCTGTTGTGGTCACTTTCAGCTGTACCTGCACAGCTGGTGTCCACCTGATCTCTTGAGGAAGGCTTGTCCCATGCCATCTGGATGCTGTGTATCTTACACAGCCTGACCACCCAGACACATTCAGTTGCTCACCCACCCCACACTCCACCTCTGAGGAGGCCTCTGGGTAGTGCTGAACTGGCCAGGACATGAGGAAGAGGGAAGCACCTCTGAGGGCAAGTGTCCAGAACAGAGGTAGCCCCAGTGGCCTTGTCTTGGCCAGAGTCCATCCTGGCTTGGACTAGATGGGACAGGGTGGGGTACAGCTTCCAGCACCGTCAGCCCTCCTGGGGGCCAGATGGGGGGCATCCCACAGAGAGCTTGCTGTATACCACCTTAGCAGGCACATGGTGAACGCTTAGTACCACATGGGTGTGGGCGGCTTTTCAAGACCTGGGGCGCAACATTGCCTTCTAGTGGGGAGTTCCGAGGGGTGGCTGGTGAGTCACAGAGGGAGTTGTGCCTGCTCAGACACTTTCCAAGGAAGAGCCTGGGTTCCACTGTGCTCTGCGGAGCACCTAGTCTGCTCAACCTGATCATCGCATCTCCTGGCAGGTGCTGCATGGACAGCAGTCTTTGATGAGCCAGTGAACCCGAAGGCCCCAGTCCCAGGAGCTGCAAGGGATGTGGGTTCTGACGTGTGGGCAGCTGGTGCCTTGGCCCCAGAGGAGAAAGGCTGGGCCAAGTTCACTGACTTCCAGCCTTTCTGCTGGTAATAAATGTGTTGGCGGCATGCAGGGTTGTGCCAGGAACTGCCTGTTGAGGTCTAGAGGCGACTAACCCCTGAGGACTCACCCTGTCTTCATCCTCATTTGCAGCTCCGAGTCGGGGCCCAGGTGCAGTTCTCCCGTGGACATGGACCACAGCCATGCTGAGAGTGGCCAGAGCCCTGGCCCAGGGAAAGCCTGTGAGTAGGAGTAACACAGGCTGCACCCCAGTCTCCTGTAGGGGGACTTGGCCTTGCCCAGTTGCCAGGTCTTAGGCAGGCTGGCCCTACCACTGTGGTCAACGAAAGTGGCCAAAGCCAAGGTGCAGCCATGTCTCAGTGGTGATACCAGGTTCATAGACACCTGTGGGATTAAAACAGCCGTGTCCAGATAGTGGAACCCCAGCCTTGGGGGTAAGGAGGAGCAGCAGGGCCACTAGGTGCCTCAGGCAGGTCTGACCCAGGTGCATAGCCTTGGTCTGCACTCTGAGTCCTGGGCAGCAGTGTTGGGGTACCAGTGTGGGGAAGCGTGTGGCTGGGCCAGTGGTAGGAAGCTGACCTGGGGCCTGATCAAAGTTCCTGGTCCCCAACTCCTACCCCCTGGTCAGACAGGCTCAAAAGGCCCCCAAGCCAGGCGTAGTGCTGCAGGCAGAGTGACAGCTGCCACCCAACACCTCTGCCCTGCCATGAAGCTGAGTGGGGGCCCCTTCTTGAGCCTTTGCTTCCTTGTCTGAGAATAGTGCACATCTCTGTCCTCTGGGGTGGGGACACTGCCCATGGGAATGACACACAGCTATTTAGAGGTTTCTGTGCACAGACTCTCCCATGCAGTAATGTGTGGTAAGCTGCACGGGAGATGTTTCTGTCTCGCATGTTGCATGCTTCTCACACTGGTTTGGGAGCCCTGGGGCTGTGGTGGCTGCACTCTGTGGCCTTTCTACCCTCATGAGCATCACAGCCTCCTTGTTTTGTAGTTGGTCCTACCTCCCCTTGTGCCTGGAATGTGTGTGTTGCCAGGAAGGCCCCCCTGGTGGCCTCTGACAGCAGCTCCTCTGGGGGCTCTGACAGCGAAGACGAGGAAAAGGCGGCTGGCACTGCAGAAACTGTGAGCTCAGGTCCTGGCCAGGAGGCACTCCGACCACCTAGGATGGAGCCTACTGCTGGCAGGTGTGTTGGGTGGCAGCTCACCCTGGGGCTTCCAGCCAGTGCCCACTAT
The DNA here is from genome assembly GCA_004026905.1 of Hystrix cristata. NCBI lineage: Eukaryota > Metazoa > Chordata > Mammalia > Rodentia > Hystricidae > Hystrix > Hystrix cristata. Next base: position 7,067 of record PVJO010007971.1, on the reverse strand, counting down.
GTGACTTCCAGCTCTCAGCTCCCCTGGGAGCAAGTGGAGGCCACGCCAGGGTTCCCCCCTGCTGCCCTGGTGCTCTTAGGGTGTGCACAGGCAGTGCCAGGGCACCAGTAACACCTGTACATCGCAGTAGGCTGGATAGGGCACAGGCTTCTTCCTTTGACAAAGGGCCTGGTTTCTCTGTTGTGTCTGAGAAAACAGGGCCTGAATGTCCCGGGAGGTCCACTACCACCAATAACCCAGGGAGTTGGGGGAGGGCAGCCCCTGCCACAGAGGCGTGATTGTGGAGAATAGCTGAATTCCCAGAGCTCTGGGTCTGGGGTCGTCCAGGATGGTAGGGAAGGGCGTGTGTGTGACCATGGGGCTCCCCAGACCTCACCACCTGCTGCTTTACTGGAGGCCTGCATGAACCCCATGTTGTGTGCCCTCTTCGACTCTGCCACCTGGCTCGCTCAAGAGGATGGAGCATGTCTCAGGACCATACGGTAGGGTTCAGACTGGGAAATGCAGGCAACTTGTAGATAGAATAAGTGTCCCTCGAGGTACCCTAGGGTGAAGGACAGGGACATCTCCCTGCATGATCAGCACCATGCATCTCACTCCTGCAGGAAGGTTCCTGGAATCCATTAGCGAACAGATACCCTCAGCCTTTGGTGAGGTGGGGTTTGGGGAACATGGGCATAAGGAGCTTCGAGCTGGCAGTGGAAATGGGCTGGGCTGCAGGAGCTCCTGCTAGGTTCAGGGTATGATGGGGGATATCCCTGGGGCTGGATCCCATCAGGAGAGGATGAGGTGCCAGTTCCACAAAGCCTGTATCCAGGGGAGGGCCTTTGTGTCTGCTGTGAGCCAGGTGTACCTGTGGGGCCCAAGTACTGTCCCTGCCTCCACCTGCCCTGAAGCTGGCGAGGGCCCCAACCCAGCTGCCCTCGCAGCCCGCAGGAACCTCAGGCCTGCGTCCTGGCTTGCCCTCCAGCTCCACTGCAGGCAGGCCTCCCTCCGACCCTGGGTCCTGGGCTTCAGCTCAGCCCCAGTTGGTCCATCTTGTGGCGCTCACTCCCCGAGACACTAGGCCAGTATGGCTAACCTTTTACAGCTCTCAGTGGTAACAGCTGGCCACGGCATGCATGCCACAGATTTGCCACCACTGCCCCAGGCCATGTCCCAGGGCCCCTCCCTAGACAAGGATGGCCTGGCCTGCCCTGGGGGATTTGCAGCGAGGGCAAGCACAGCCCAGGGGTAGTCGGGCCCACGCACCTGCCAGTGCAGCACCATGACCGAAATCTTTGGGTTGGAAGTGTACACAAGGCTCCTGAGTGGAACAGTTTCCTTAAAGTTTAGAATCACTAAAATTCTTTTTCTTGGCGGCGGCGGCGGCACACACACAGTTGAGACTTGAATTTCCTGTGTAGCCCAGGCTGGCCTCAAACTCATGGCAGTCCTCCTGCCTCAGCCTCCTGAGTGCTAGAATCACTAAAATTCTTAAAATTTTATCTCTTTCCCTAAATGCTTCCTATAACCTGGTTAACTGGTGTAAGAAGCCAGGTGTCATTCTACAAAGTTGGCTGCCTTTTTCCATGGCCATCTGTATAAAACCAGCCACTTGCCTGTACCACTGCAGTGGTCTTGGCCAGTGCGTTGGGTGACTTTCTTGCCCCTCACTACCATCTGGCTGCCCCTCCCTGGGCAGATCGGGAGGCCAGAGGGCCCTCTGCTGCTGGTGGTGGGGCTGGTCTTGGGGTGCCTGCCTAACATCTCTTGCTTCTGCCACCCTTGGGGTGGCTCCACTGCCCCTGTGCCCAGAGCAAGGCTGATGTTGAAATCACACAGCAGAAGCACCCCGGGCTTAAAAAATGCAGCAGCTTACCATTGGCAGGGTCCGAGCACTGCTTGGGAGGAGGGCTGAGGTCACAGTGAGCAGGCAGCTTGACCTGGTGTTTGGGACTCAGGGCAGCAGGGCCGCCTAGCTGGGCACAGCTTATGGGCCATCCCACAGAGGGCAGGAGTTGGGGGACAACCTGTGGTGCTTCTGAGCCAGTATGAGGGTTGGGTTTATCCATAACTGGAGCCAACATCTGCCACGCAGGGCCGAGTGTGCGGACAGCACACTGCCAGATGCTGCCTGCCCTGCACCCTTAAAAGTGGCCTCTGTCCTGGCCATGGCTGTATCCCCGGAGGCCACCATGGCCACTCCAGCACTGGACAAGGCAAGTCCTGTGACCACCCCATCAGTCTCTACTGCAGGGCCTATCATGGAGGTTACAGCAGTCCCAGCCACAGTGGCCGCCTTGGGGACTGTGACAAAGGACAGGTGAGCAGTGGGGCAAGGAGGGTAGGGTGAGTCTGGAGGTCCCCACAGGCCCAAGTGCTTCAACACTGCCCCATTTCTGCAGGGAGACAGATGCCCCGCCAGGAGGAGCTGCCTTAAATGGTCCTCTGTAACGCTGCTGCCACCAGCCATGGTCACCCTGGTCAGGCCGCATCCTTAATCAGAAAACTACCTGGTGATACAATTTGTTTTTTTTAATTTAATTTTAAAATAAATGCTGCATTGGTAAAGCTGGCAGTTGGAACCAGTCAGATGACCCAGCTTGCATCTCTGCTACCTGGCCAAGTCACTCAGTGCTGCTCAAGGACAGAGGACGCACCTGGCCGTCCCCAGGTCCAGGCCCCACCACAGCAATAAAGTCTCAGATGTTTGAGCTCTGCCTGCAGCTGTCAGAGTAGCCTAGACCCTGAGATGCCACCAGGACCTGATGAGCAGGAAGGGTGCAGACACTGGGACTTGGTTTTCACTGACAGTTTTTAACGTATGCAGGACAAGCCAAGATTTTTGCACTTTGTATCCGGCTGCAGCACAGGGTCTCCCCTGGCTCAGGGCAGAGGTGAGTGCCTGAGGTGGGGAGACCTGACCCCCGTAAAGGTACATGAGTCAGGATTACTGTGGCTATGTGGGGTCAGGCCCCAGGGTCACAGCTGCCTGGTGGCCCTGTGAACTGGCATTGAACCAGCATGCAAATTCTGACTGCCTTAAACCCACCTGGGCCTGGTGGGGGCAGCTCTGCAGGCAAGTGCCAGGTGAGCAGTCAGGTTGCCTGGCAGGGACTGACGTCAGGATGGAGGAGCAGTCCAGCAGGGCACTGGGGAGGCGCCACGCTGGGCCCATGTTCTGGAAGGGTCTGAGAGTCTTTGACCTGAGTCAGTGTTCTGAGATCATCTGACAGGGCACCCCAGAATCCCCACCCCAATAAAAGTTGCATCATTCTTACTGACAAACCCGTGTACTGTTAAACTACAGGCCCTGGACTCCCAGCCTGACAGGGTGGGGTATCTCTCCCAGCACCTTTTCTGCCACCCCTTAGGTCTACCTTGTGAGGAGGGTGGGGACAGGCCATGTGCATGGTGAGTCTCTGTTAAACACAAAGCTCCAGCCAAAGCTGAGAAGTCAAAACGCATGAACAGGTGGGGGCCTGGGTGCTGTCCCTGGGACCCCCTCTGGCTTGCCACCAAGTGACAGAAGGGGGAGGCGCACCTGCCCAAGGCCCAGCAGGGCTCCCAGCAGCCCCTCTCTGTCCTGTCCAGTGGCCCCACAGTGCCAGTCTACTCAAGCAACCAAGTGCTTTCTGCTCCTCTCCCAGCTCTCACCCCAGTTATCCAAAACAGGAAATGGGAAGAAGCAGGGGCCTTCCTCCTGCCCCGGCCTGCGGCTTTGGTTAGGGTCTGTCCACTTGGCTCCAGGAGGCACCCGGGCAGTCAGCCACCCACTACCCACTATCCAACGCTGGAAGTGGGGGGGTGTGGTGACAGCACAGCACTGAAGCCAACAGGGTCTGAGACTACTCAACATCAAGCCTCTGCATCTTCATGGGAATCTCCCCTCTCCACAGTGCTGCTCACTTCCAGCCAAGGGTAGCCACAAGCTGGGCCCCACACCACCAGTCAGATCTCCAATGGCTGCCACCCCCAGACCCCTGCCTGATACCAACCTCTGTGATGCCCACACTCTTCTCTGCCCACCCCTGGCAGGGAAGACACAGGAACTATGCAGGTCAAGCCCCGGTCCTGTGGAGGGCAGGGCCTTGAGATGGATGATTGGGTCTGTAAGATAAAACCCTGGAGCGGGTGGGTGGTGGTGGCAAGTGTCTACAGCAAAATTCCCCAGAACTGAGTCTGCCAGGGTGTCACCCCTTTACTCTGCCAGGCACGCCATCCTTGCTGCCTTGAGGATTCTCATTCCCCAAATGCCCTCTTGGGTCTGGCCTTTGTCCTTTGAACCCAAGTTCCAGGAGGCTAGGCAAGTAACCAGTATCTCCCTCTCTTCACTACATACCCCTGGAGCCTCCCTGATGCTTCCTTGCTGGCACGGCAACCCCAAAACCACACTTAGCTGGAAGAACCCAGCAAACTGATGAAATCCCTCCCAGAGGAAAGCTGCTCCCATGCCAACCCTTCCCCAATGTGGTGGGGCTGGGGACAGGATGAGGACCCTTGGAGCAGGCTACGGATATGCAGGGCATGGGGTGAGGCAGGAACATAAGCACACCATTAGTTCTCTTTATATAGACTCTCTTCTAGAAATTGCCTGTGGCCGGCCGGCCGGGGCCAGTACTTGGGCGGGGCTGGAGGGGTGGACTATTTACAGGCCCATCACAGGGCGGTACCATGGCCACGTCCCGGCACGGTGCTCAGCCATGACACTACAATAAGTTAGAGCCGGCCGGGCAGGCAGGTGGGCGGGGCGGGGGCTGTACACACAGGTGCTGGGGGCTCAGGGCCTCAATACTGTCGAGGGCCGGGGCTGTAAACATGGCCGGGGCGGCCTGCCCACCCCTAGTGGTCTGCAGCGACTGGAAGCAGAGCAGCCTGGGCAGGGCTGGGAGGTCAAGCGTCTGACAGGCAGCTCTGGATCCGGTCTACCCACTGCTGGGCTGAGGGCACATCCTGGGCACAGAAGTTGTAAACACGACGCGTCGTCTTCACCTGGGAAGGGGTAGTCACTCTCTAGTGGTTCCCATGCTGCAGGCCCTGCCCTCCCACCTCCCACACCCTTGAGAGGCTCACGTCAAAGAAGGCCTTCTCATCCACAGTCTTTGGGGCACCCATGGTGGGCGTGCCCGGCCCCACAGCCTCCACCTCTGCCAAGTCAATGACGCCCTTGCACTCTGTGTCCACACGATGGTCGTAGTAACGCAGCTGGAGTAGGGACACAGAGTCAGGACCACTGTGGCCCTGTTGGTCTCCACCTCCCCACCCCTGACTGCTTACCTGGTGCTTGGTCTTGTCCAGCACGAACCAGCGGGCCTTCCAGGGCTTCATGAAGGCCCCCTTCTTATACAGGGTGCCCTCGTAGGACCTGCACTTGCAGGGCCAGGACCAGGCCACCTCAATGCCCAGCCCAGGTGAGGCCTGGCAGCCCCACCTGCTGTCTCGCCAGGCAGGACCAAGGCCCCCAACCCCCAGAAGTGACCTAAGGCTGTGGCCATGAAGAAGCTTGGGGCTGCAGGCCCACTGGAGGGCGGGACTCTCCAGATAAGAAAGGAAGGGTCTCCCTACAGCCATCACGTGACAGACACTGGGTCCTCAGACATCAGAGCCTTGGGTCTCAGGGAAGCAGCCTCACGCACAGGGCAGATACTCAGAGAGGAGGCGGGACACTCGCCGTGCATGTCCGTGAGGTGACCATACAGTGTGGACCACCGTCCTCACCTGCCCTAACTGATGAGTACTCCAGGGCCCCTGCCCCTCAGCCCTGCCATAGTCACCAGCTCCACATCTCAAGTCTTTCCAGCCAATGAAATGATCGCAATCCCCAAAGACAACTGTCTTGGGGAAATTGCCCAGCCCCAGCTGCAGCTCGAGGCCCGTGCAGTAGCGGGCACAAGCCCTCATACCTGTTCTCGCTCTCAGCTGTCTGAAACTGGCTGTACAGGGTGCTGGTGCTGCGGCGGGCAGCCTGGCGGGAGCCAGACGTGGTCGAGCCACTGCTCTGGTCACTGTCCAGGCTGAGACTCAGGGTGGAACCCATAGGTCCCTCCTGCAGGTACACACCCAGCGAGCGGCGGTGGTGAGGCACGCTGGACACTAGCAGGGAGCCGGGGATGCCCTGGGGGCAGCAGAGAGGAGCCTGTGTCAACTGCTTCCTGGCAACACGCCTACCCTGGCCCCACCTGCCCTACTCACACGTCCATCTGGCCGAACTTCTAGACGCTGAGCAGCTTTCACGCGGTCCCAGGTATCCTTCCAGCGCTCAGTAGGTCGGCCCAGCTCTGTCTCCAGCCGCTGCAGCTCCTAGGGAGAATAAGTAAGCATTCAGAAAGGTTACTCGGAAGAAAATACCCAGATAGGCATGGTGGCACACACTTATAATCCCAGCACTCGGGAGGCTGAGGCAGGAGGACTGCCATGAGTTCGAGGCCAGCCTGTACTACAAAACAAGACCCTGTCTCAAACTGCTTCCCCCCCAATCCAGACTGGAGCATGAAAAGATAAAAGATAAAACAAAGATGCGGGAAAGAGATACAGTAAAAAAAAAATCTAAAATGTGTAACTGGAATACCAGAAGGTAAGAGTGGGGGAAAGAGAGGGAAAAGGAATGGAAAAAAAAATCAGTATTGGGGGCAAGAAGTTGAAAAATTTTCCAAACTCAAGTCATCGAACAATATAATCAAATAGTACTATATATCCCAAACAGGATAGGTTAAATATACACACATAGTCCAGCAGGGTGTAGCTCAGTGGTAGAACATGTGCTTAACACTTGAGGTGCTGGGCTCAATATCCAGTACAAAAAAAAAAAAAAATCCAGTCAAAAGAAAATTGTTTTCCTCAAAAGAACAACAAAACTACCTACTAGATTGTTATGGTTTGTGTCTAGATGTCCCCCCAAAGCCTCATGTGGTAAGAGATAGCTGGATCTAGAGTGTGCGGTTACTAAATTAATCTACTGATCGGTTTGGCAGGGTTCTGCTGGGTCAAGGATGTGAAACTAAGATTAAGGGTGGGAGTGCTGCCCGCCCTAAGGGCAGGTAGCCTAGATAAAAGATACAGGAAGAAGCTAACTAGCTGCTTGTTTG